>CANXYC010911939.1:0-26251 GCA_948193065.1 Aleurites moluccanus | reverse complement strand
TAAGTAAAATAAAATAATTTTTTAATATATTTTAATTATTTTCACTGTTATATTTTCTTATAACTCCTTGTCATCATTGAATGTTATAAACAGTAATTTAAATTTTTATACTAATATATAAAATTATCAAGAAAACCGATTTAAGAATATATAACAATAATAATTATTATTTATATAAAATATATAATAATTTTATATTTATATATTTTTTATTTAAAATAATATTTACATATTTTTAATTTTTATAATATATAAAAATTAATTAATATTACATTTAAAATAAAATTAATTCAACTATTTAAATTGAACTATAATTATTAAGACTATTAAATAAAAATTAAATCAATTGAATTAAAATTTTTAATTTAAATGATGTGTTATTTAATTGTGCACATATTGTGTAATGTTTTAGGTTTATAATACACTATATTAGATTCTTTTATTATTGTAAATATTAGGGATGTGCATTAGATAAGAATAACTAAAATTTTGATGGATTTAATAAGTTAGAAAATATTCAATAATAATTTTTAAAAAATTTACAAAATTTAAGAGTTATTCAATTAAAATTTTTAAAAATTTTAAGAGAATTTATAAAAATTTGGGGATATTAAATTATAACTTTTATAAAGTTTATAAGAGTCCGTTTGAATAGTTTGAAATTGGAGTTAAAATTAAAATTGAAATTGAAATTGAAATTTCAATATTTACAACCATCTAGAATTATAATTAGAATTCTACCTATAATTTTATGATATTTTAATATAACTAAAAAACAATACTATAATTACATTATCAACCCATAAAAATTACAATTTCATATTCATCATTATTATCCTCTCTCCACCACCACCGCCATGTCCATCGCCATTGCTGGCAACAATGATCCGCAGCCATCACTTCTGGCGGTCTATTGCCACCACCACCACCGCCACAGCTAGCGGTGAAGACTCATCAGATTATCATCACAGGTGACGATGGCCCACTGAATTGTCACTGCCGTGGCTCGCTGGACCACCTCCATCTCCATCACTACTGTTGACAGTTTACCATCACTTTTAACTTCACCGCCATTTTCATTGTCACTAATTTTATTATTTAATTTTAATTTTAATTTCAATTATTTGTGTGAAACAATCGTTGGAATTACAATTCCAATATAATTCTAATTTTATAGAATGGGAATTGAAATTAAAATTTTCAGTTCCAATTCTAATTTTGTGCCCCAAATGGATCCTAAAAGTAAATAGATATTAAAAAAGTAATTGACTTTTATATATTTTTATTGACTTTTTATATAGTGGTATGAATAAAAAATATTTTTAAAATTTTTTCTCTTCCTCTCAAGATTTCAGCTGATTTTTTTTTCAAGATATATAAGTTTTGTCTAAAAAAAAATATTTTTAGTATTTCATTGATTTTTTTTTTATATTGTTTATGTTCTTCTTTTCTTTTCTTTTTTATTTGTTGATGTTTATTTCTTTTTTTTTTTAATTAATTAAAATAATTTGTCTAATTTTTTCTGTTGATTTTGATATTGTAAAAATTAATTTGATATTTATTATCTATTTTTTATATTTTTCTTTGAAAATATAATTATATGTATCCGAATTGAACTCAACTCGGATTCACTATTCGAGCATTATTTTTAATCAAATATAAGCTTAAATAATATTCACTCTCTAATATTAATTAATACATGACTCATTATTAAAAATTTAACTGTTTGTATAATTTAAAAGTCTTATCTACCAACAATAATTATTTGTTTGGTTAAAATTGAAAAACAAATGAAATAAAATTTTAAATTTTTATTTCTAAATTTTAATTTTTAAATAATTAAATAAAATTTATTAATAAAATTAAATGTAAATTTGTGGAACGATGTTACATTTTTTTTTAAATATTATTTTAGATAATTTTGATATTTGGGTTAAATAATATTATTTCATTTATAGTTCATACTTTTATTTATTATTTTTAAATATTTATTTTTATTATATGAAAATATAAATTCATTACATTTATATAAATTAGATAATAAAAATCAATAAAAGTTTATTAATATTTATAAAAATCTATCTACATTTATAAAATTTTTTAAAATAAAATATTTGAATATCATTCATAAATTTTATAAACTCCATAAAAATGATTAAAAATTTATTAATTTTATAAAATTATTTATTTAAAAAAATTTATAAATATCTTTAAAAATCTTAATAGAATAAAATATCTTTTAAAGAATAGAAAAGTGTTTAAAAATTAATTGATTCAATAAAAGAGCAAATAAGTTTTCCAATATTATCCTCCCGCCCAAAATCCAACTGGCCTGTAGGATCTTTCCAATTGGCGCGTGAACACAATCCATTCATAAACTTGCACCGGCACTTTGTTATTAATAGTAATGATAGGTAAATTACTACCTCCGTTTTGAAATTTTACAACTCGTTTCACACAGCCTGGAAAGAAAAAAAATAATTTTTTTAATAAAAAATTAATTTTGACACAGTTTATAGTATTTGATAAATATCAAAATTAATAAAAGTAATTATCTGGATAGCTAAAATTTAACTATTTAAATAAGTTAGAAATTAAAATTTTTCAACATAACTGAATTTTAGATTAAACGCGTAACTGATTTTAAAAAATTAGTGGACAAAAATACCCTTATAAATTTATAATCAGTTTTTATATTATATTTTACCAAATACAAATATATAATTAATTGCTTTTGAAAATATCACATTTAGGAATAAAATTTTTTTCCGTATGAAAAATTATTTTCATAAACTGTGTCAAATTAGGCCTAAATCACTTATTAATTAAATTCAAAATTACTTATTTAATTTTATATTTTTAATTTTATCTTAAATTAAGTTATTATATTCTAATTAAATATTATAAGCATAAAGTAGAAAAAAATAAATAAATATTATTTTAAAAATTTAAAACGATAATTAAAAATATAAATAAATGAATTTAAAAAACGATAAATAAAAAAAATAGAGAAAATATTATTTAATTCAAAAGATTTAATCTAATTAATTAATTCACCTTTATATTTTAATTTCATTAAATTATTTAGTATTTTTGGTCTATTTTTATGTTAAATGCTTAAAAAAATTGGTTTAGACCCAATACAACTTCAAATTGATTGCTTGTGTGTTTATATTTTTTTTTTGGTATTGAATAGTTTAAGCCAGGGCAGAATTAGAATAATAGCTTTAGAGAGGTCAAATTGGAAAATACTAAACTCTACACATATATTTTATGTTCACATAGTTATAAATATAATGAAAAATTAATTATCTTTAAAAGAAAGATAAAAAAAAGAGTGCAACACTATTAATTTGATGACAGTATCCATATCAATAGTCAAACAAAAAAATATATTGTTAAGAGGATTCGTGTGAAAAAATATAGTTTTTTAGGCTTGGGGCGGTGACCCCCTGCACCGCAGCAGGTGATACCGCCCCTGGTTTAAACATGTGAAGTTTTTATGTATTTTCTCATCCATTAATGGATTTTAAATTTATGGTGAATCTATTAAGGGAGTTTACTACGCAAAGAAGGTTACAACCTTGCCAGGCACCCCAATATCGATGTCCCAAATCTGCAGGTGATTAAGCTTATGCAAAGCTTCAAATCCATGGAGTATGTTCGTGGGACACTTGCATGGATGCACTACTACTGGTACCTAACAAATGATGGGATCAAATGTTTTAGGACCTATCTCAATCTTCCTTCAGAAATTGTTCCAGCCACGTTGGAAAAATCCGCAAGACCCATTAGTAAGCCAAATAGGTGCAAGGAAACAACCATCAAGTTTTATCCAACGACCAAAGTTAAATTAATAATAAATAGTAGTGTTATAAATTATATATAATTTTTTTAAAAAATTAAGTAAAAATTTATAAGTAATTTTAATATTATTAAAATGAAACAAAATTAAATTAATAGAAAGTTTTAATATTATAAATTATATATAATTTCTTTTGAGAGTGAATTAAAAATTTATATATAATTTTAATATTATAAATTATATATAATTTTTTTATAAGTTAATTAAAATTTATATATATATATATATATATATATATATATATATATATATAAAGAGCCAAAACTGCCCTAGTTGACTAGTTTTGCCCGTGAATGGGTGGCCCACCAGGTGATCGCCTCGTCTTGTTCATCGATTCATGTGGTGATGATGGTGATTTTGAGAAAAAAAAAAAAAAGAAAGATCTGATTGCTCGAGATTCAATATTTTTTTTTCTTCTAATTAAATGTAATATAATAAATTTACATAATATTAAGACCAAGATCGAAAACTTGATGATGGAGCGAGATTAAAGATGATGAAATTAAAAAAATTATATAAATTGAAAAAAAAAGTGACTGTGTGCTAGAGGAGAGGATATTTTGAAAATAAAATTTATTTTTTATAATTTATAATTGAAAAACTGAAAAAATTAGATGAAATGGTTAAATTTTAGGATGAAATTAAAATATAGGTATTAATTAATTTAGCAAAATATAAGGTTTAATTAATTAATTAGAGTAAATTTAGAAAATTAAATAATAATTAATATTATTTAAATAACTATAATACAAAAAAGTCTCAATCCGTAACTCACAAGTTGACGGAAACAACAGCTCAATAACGAGAAATACCACGCTTCCTCTTTGCTGATTCTCACAATTTTCCATTAATTTTCCATCATTTTCCGAGAAAATCCTCCTCCTTATGGGCCGAAATTCTACTCCTTCCGAAATCGACGAAACCGGTACCACCAACACCAGCATCACTACTACCACCACCTCCACCTCTGCCACCGACGGTGGTGCTAATAGTGGCAATGGAAATAACAATAATGACCAAGGTTTTCACTCAATCCGAGACCGTTTGCGTTTTAAGCGAAACCCTATCTATACCACCACTACGACCAATACTGCTAATAATCAAAACAGAGCCCCCACCAAATCCTCTTTAGATCGCCCTTCTTTGCGCAACCGATTTCATCATAATACCAATAGAAGTTACCGCAAGGGTTTTTTCTTTTGGTTTCCATTTAGAGGCTTGTATTTGTTTTACTTCGTGATTTTCTTTGTGGTTTTTGCTTTTGCTATTGCTTCCATGGTCTTACAGAGTTCGATCACCACGTTAGTGTTTACTAAGGGTTGGAGTGAGCACCGGAGATCGATTAGAGAGGGTTTGAGGTTGGGGAGCACCTTGAAATTCTTGCCAGGGATAAGATCGTTGCGGTATGCAGAGGGGGATGGGCTTGATCAAGTGAGATTGCGAGGTACCAGAGTTGGGTTTCGGGCCCCGAGGCTCGCCATTGTAAGTTATTTTGTCTCTTATGTGAATTTTTTGATTGTTCTTATTGGTTTTGGCTACATTTGTACTGCAGAATGTTAGCTATAGAAATTCATTTTTTTTTTTTTTTTTGTTAATGGTGTTGTTTGTTGATGGAATTCAAATGGAAATGAGTAGGAGCTCTCCACTTCCTTTATTTTTCTGAACCTTTTTTGCTTATACTGTATCTTGTTTGCTGAGGAAACTAAGGGCAGTGATATTTGTGTTATTGCTACATGGCTACTTTAAGTTTGTGGAAATAAACTATAAATCTTAGTAATGGAGGTTTCACTTGTTCCTTTTAGCTAGTTAACCTGAGTAACAGCTGTTTTATGTACTGTGTTTCTTTTGTTCTCAAGGGGAAAGGGGGAAAAAGACAAAATCTTATGATCTGAAGTATTTGGAATTCACCAGTATGTATACCACCTGTTTTCCTCAAGTATGTTGTTTGGGGAAGTTCCTTGAGGATTTGGTTTTATTGATCCCATATGATTATCAAGGTCGTTTACATTAGGAAATGAATCAACAGTTTCTGGATTAAGTTTCACTTTTTTTAACTATCAATCAACTCTTTTGTGCAATTTGAGGGTGCAACTATGATGGTCCTAATCTTAAGCATTCAAAACAAATGTGAATCAGATTCTTTGAGGATTGAGAAAATTTGAGAAGATATTGAAAATTCTTACGGCTTATGAGTGGAGAAAATCTAGTATTTATTAAGGACTTGATTAAAAATTTTTATTCCTTAGGATATGGTGTGGATTGAAGGAATGATAAGGTTATCTCAACAATTATGTTTGAAATTATATGTCTACAAACTGGAAGAAAGATGGAATTGTAGATAAAAAGGTTATATTTTTCATCAGTAAAATAAAGTTTGATATTCATTTTTCTTGAAAAAAAAACTGAAAGTAGCATGCATGTGATAGATTAAGGAAGGTGTTGCAAGAAGGGAGTTTTCTTGAAAGATTGCCTTGTGAGTAGGGGCATCTGCCTAGAATGGGAATATCTATAGTTGGTTATATTGCTGTGATTATCTATAATTAAATTTCTTTGCATAGGCTGTTACTTTTTGGTTTATACTGATTCTTATTTTTTTTGGGTTTGGTAATATAATTGATTACTTATTCTTCTCACATCTTCCTCTTGCATCCCTCAAAAAGAAAGAAAGATAACATGATGAATTTTGGATTGTTAAAGAAAATAAGTAATGATGTGCTGGCTTTTTAAACAAGAGAGGGGGAAAGGGAAGGAAAAAGTGAAGGGCAAGGCCAAAAAAATGCTATTATTTTAAAATTATTTGGAGAAAAAAAAGCTGTATGGTGGTGACCAAATAAATCTGACATAAACAAATTGCAATTTAATGGAGAGTTCCATATTATGACTAATGATAACCAGTTTTAAAAATATGAAGACTTCATTATGAAAAAATGTTTTAGGATTTAATTGAAAAACCAATAAGTATAGGGGCTTAAAAAGTTGTTAATCTTACTTTTAATATATCTTCCGTATTCTATTGAGAGTGGCGGTTGGATGGAAAGGAATGCTTGTGGGGATCCTACTTGCAATAGTTACAACAATTTGAACTCGCTACGGGATGGGTGCCGTGATGTGCTTTAGATACATAAATAATGTCTATTAGGACTGTTTCCTACTGGTCTGGTGGTGAGGCACAAAAAGGAACCTCTTGCAACGTTTGAGCAATGATTAACATGTTTTCTGTTCTCTATCTCTGGTGTGATTATGAAGAATTGGAAGTATCATCCTTCAACATGGAATGAAAAGAATTTTCCTATTTTCATGTTTTAGTTTTTCTGACAAATTGCCGCATTAATCTTTCAATGCTTGGGACAAGATATTGATTTTAAATCTGTCCAAGAAGTTGCATTCATCCCACAATTCATTCCAACTAAAACTTCCCATTGGTTTATTTTGCAATCTACCGTAGTTTCCAGGGTTGCATTTATCAACAGTTTTGATGTGTTATATTAACTTTTTATATTTGGTTAAAGTAAGGTAAATTTCTGTCCTTTACTCAATCTAAAGATAGTGGTTAGCTGTTCGCCATGTGCTGTAAGCTGTATTGGGATATTGAAATGGTAGCCTTTTTCCTTTCCCATTTAAGAGAATTTAAATTACTACAGAATCAGGATAAAGTTGTCTGTTAAGGTATACTCAATCTTGTAAGACTATGGAACTAATAGACACAGTTGCTTGAAAATGTGGTTCTTGTCCAAAACTGGAATTGACTCTTCCTAATGCTTTTTGGGTAATGAACACTGATGAATTATTAACAGCTGGGAATATAATATTGTTTTTTGAAATGCATTTTGGGATAATATTTAGAAGGGGAAAATACAAAAAAAAAAAACCCTTTGGGTTTAGGTCATTTTCACTTTTGGGTTTGTGGAATTTTTTTTGACAAAATAGGGTCTTGGGTTTACACTATTAACACTTTGGTGTCTCTGTTACTAACACTATTAATTCCTGGTGATGTGGCGTTAACGTGGCGCATATAGATCCCACTAAATTATTTTTTTAATATGACATAATGCAACATGGATTTTAGTATGACATAATGCCACGTGGCGCTTACATGACATATGTGGATTTTTTTATTTTTAATATAAAATACTAAATTTTAATATATTTTTTGAAAAACTATAATTTTTATTAAAAAATTTAAAATATTTAAAAAATAAAAAATATTAATTTTATGTTTCTTTTTTCTCGATAGAACCAACTGTCATCACCTTGAAATTGACTCATAACCAACAATTTGCGATTTGGCTCCTACCCAAGAACAAAAATTTTTGTATTACCCAAACTAACATTAATCAAATCACAATAGAAAAATAGTTTCAATTTTCTCGAATAGTCTTTGAAAAGTTAGACATCTGATTCAAATAACTAAAAAGCAAAAACAAAATAATAAAAGAACAACAAAATCAAAATTAAAATTCAGATTTCTCACATCCCTAACAACCAGACCAAGAATCAAAATCCAATTTCCATAACATGCAAGTCATGATTTTGAACAAATTCTTTCCAACCAATTCTTATTGCTATATCTTTATTAATTCTTGCACAAAGACCTGTAAGATCCTGTGGATTCAATGGCTTTTCAACCAAAGTGTTGATTCAAAAAAAAACAAAAAAAAAAAAATAATTGAAAATCAAAGGAATGGGTTCGGATTATTTTCTCTGGATCGTCTTCTTTCAATTGTTTTCTTTAGATTCAATGGCTTGTCAACCATAGCCCATGGTTGATCTGTAGCTACACGCAAACCTACAAGTGCATGGCTAATGATAATGATGATGATCTGTGTTCTTTCTCCATTTGCTGGATGGGGAGCTTTTGCCAACTTTGTGGGCAGAGCTTTAGCGGTGGATTTATGTTGATTTTGTCAACCATCATGGTGGGTTTGATCTTAATTGGTTCGCTGACTTGGGTATTTGCTGGTATGGAGTGGCGGTGCGGTTGTCGGGACTGCTTCAGACTCACTCAACATCAACAACATTGCTATGGTCCTCTGTAAAAACTGAAGTTTTAGAAAAAGAAAATATTTTTTAGGTTGAATAAAGATAAAGGTTTAAGAATAAAGAAAAAAAAGGAGAAATTTATAAAAAAATGGATGAATAAAGATAAAGGTTTAAAAATTGTAAGATGGAGAATCTTTTTTAGGTTGTCGACTAAAGAATTTGGGAAAGGTGAAGATATGAATTTGGGAATTAGTTTTCATAATTTTCCTTAATTTGAAGGAATTCAAGCATCAATTTTATTTAATATTTTTTTTGAACTACATGCATTTCCACATGGATTAATGAAAATCCATGTGGAATTATGTCTGATTAAAAAAATATTTTAGTGAGACCCACAAGTGCCATGTCATCAGGGACTAATGAAGTCAGGGCTATAGATCCCAAAATTTAACGAATCAAACCTCGAACCCCTCTTTTGTCAAAATTTTTTCCACAGACCCCAAAGTGAAAGTTGTCCAAATCAAAGAGTACTTTTTAGTACTTTCCCCTATTTAGAACATATCAAAGCAACCTGTTACCTCTCATACTTGTTGCATTTGCTGCCTAATAAAGGAGCTGAGAAATATCATCAAGAGCATATGCTGTCAAGGAAGCTTAAGAATCATCATGGATAGAATCTTTGGAATATATGGGATAATGGAGAATTCTAGATGTTATAGAATGTCATTTTGCTGATTGCCGTATGTGCCCATGCTAGTTGGTCATATTTGAAGAACTTGTATGGAGCTCCCTTCATAGATATATTACATTTATTAACCTTAAACTAAATGCCCTTTTTCTTTAGAAAAGGATATAAGTCTCTAATTAAACAAATTCTGAGATACAGCCTCAAAATTGTAATTGCTGAATTTGGAGTAAAATCTTGTCTTTTAAATGCTTATTTCCTGGTTAGCATAAAGTTTGATCAAATGTAATGTTACACCACAATAACTTGGTGTGTTAATAGTTGATGAAGTTTAAGGCAGTGTAGAAGATGCTCTTCTGTAATTAAACCTCGGCTAGGAAGAAGAATAAAGCAGGTCAATGTTCTTCAGTACCCATTAAAATGTGGAAAGTGTAAAAGTATAAAATGGTTTGATCCGTAGTCTTTGTGGTTTTAATGGTGTATTATTGTCCCATTTATGAGATGTATTAGGTCCTAAGAACTTGAACAATTCCTCTGTTTCTCTTTTGCACTGAAACATTCAAGTGCGGCAGCTTATGTCTTCTATGAAGTTTTTTTTTATGATGAACTAATTTATCATGCCTTTGAATTATTTGATATTACAAGCTATGATAATTCTCAATGTAAATAACTACATTAATGAGATGTGGAGACTTGAGTTCTTTGGGATCATTCACAACCATACTTGTTTATGAAAAGGTTCCAATTTACATATTTTTATTTTTTTGAGAAGTGGTTTAACCATGCTTTATTTTAGTGATGCTTGTTTGAATGGTTGGCAGATCTTAGGAAACATGAAGATAGGTCCACAATCATTAATGTTGATTACCGTGATGAAGAATCTACAGCAAATTGGTTATGTGCTTAAGGTGAATTGCTCCAGCTATTTTGTATATGATTTCTCTGACATTTGTGAATAAGTTATGTTTTTGTTCATGGTTGGGAACACAGCTTCATTTGATGATGTTAATTTTTCATATCAATTCTTTAACTGTTTGATGTAGCTCCTTTGCAAAATAAACATGTCATAAATATGAATTGAAGGAGTAAGGACCAATTATTTTATTTATTTATTTATTTTCAACTGCTAGTTTGGAAAAGCTTATGCACCTCATATGCCTTTAACAGATTTATGCCATGGAGAATGGGAAAGCACAATCAGTATGGGAGCAAATTGGTGGTCAGATATCAATTTTACAACCAGAGCAATATGGCCATATTGATTGGTCTATGTATGTTTTCTCTTTGGTGTATTGTAGTATCTCTTAAACTTGATTTCTCCTTTTGGTTTTTGTTTCAGAAATATATTTATCTATGACTAGGAAACTTTTTTAAAAAAAAAAAAAAAATTGTTGTGTGATAAGTTACTAGGTATGTCTAATTTATATGTGCATCTTCACAGTTTTGAAGGTGTTATTGTTGATTCACTTGAAGGCAAAGAGGCCATTTTAAGGTTTGTGGATTTGAATCTCTATGTGGCTCATTGAGGGTTATAATTTTCTTCAAGAATTCTTTTGTTTGAATAATTGTCTGGTTGGATTATTTTACTTTGCTTATCATCATATCTTATCTATTTTCTGGGTTATCTTTGATGCCTTTGCTTTTTTATTTATTACTATTAAATACATCATATATTCTTAAAAAAATAAATTGGTTTTATCTGTCAAAATTTTGATGGTAGTTGTAAGGAGGAGTGAGCTGAAGTGAGTTTAGAAAAATTTGATTACAAATTAAGGTGTAATTTGCTTGGAAGTCTTCATAAATCAAGATTTTTGTGTAAACATGAAGATCTGTATATCTGTTGCTTTAGTTCGCTACAATTAGTGAGTTTTATATTTATGCAGCCTTATGCAGGAGCCATTTTGTTCAGTACCACTTATATGGATAATCCAAGAAGATACCCTTGCAAATCGTCTTTCCGTGTATGAGGAAATGGGTTGGGAATATCTTGTGTCTCACTGGCGAAGAACATTTAAGAGAGCTAACGTTGTTGTATTTCCAGATATCACTATGCCGGTAATTATGCCTCACTTGTTTCGTGCACCTCATTTTTTCAGTCAGTTTTCTAATAGATGTTCTTATGTTGTACCCCTATTTTCTTTCCTTCTTGCATCAGATGCTATACAGTGTGCTTGACACTGGAAACTTCTTTGTGATTCCTGGATCACCAGTGGATGTGTGGGCTGCTGAAAGGTACAGCAAGACCCATGCCAAGCATCAATTGAGGACAGACAATGGATTCAGTGATGATGATATAGTGGTTGTAGTTGTTGGGAGTTCTTTCTTTTATGATGAGCTGTCATGGGACTATGCTGTGGCCATGCATTCCCTAGGACCTCTACTAGTCAAATATGCAAGGAGACAAGATGCCGAGGGGTCCTTTAAATTCATTTTCTTATGTGGTAATTCTACTGATGGTGATGCTTTGCAGGTAGTTAACTGCTTTATTGTGTTGTTACTCTTTGATATAATACTATCTTTTAAGTTTCTCATTCCATTCTACAAGCTTAAAGGTGTCTCCTTTTATCTGATGAAGCAATGAGAAATTTTCATGAATGTCACCAACTCTCATTGATACAGTGAAGATGTTACTTACTGTTGAAAGAGGGGGAGGGGGGGTGGGGGGGGGGTGGGGGGTGGGGTTGTGTTGCATCGACTAACCCTGATATTTATCTACTTCTCCATTTATAAGCTTAATGTCTGAATTTACTTCCATGATACCAGAGGCACTTGATTGTAATGTTCTCTGCAACTTACTGGATATTCTTTTTGTCATGCTGTACTGTATGTTATGCACTGATTCCACTTGTTGGGACCACAGTCTGATTTTACTTTCTGTAAGAGCGGAAGCTAAAAATGAGTACATGAAATGATAAAACCAGGTTTTAGTTTCATTATCATAAAAGGAGTGTTTGGGTAGAAACCCTGTTTTGAAAACAGAGTTTTAAAAACACCGTTTCAAAAATAAAATAGTTGTTATGTCTAATTTAAATTTTTTCTGTTTTTAAGTTTCAAAACGGCGTTTTGAATTAATCACCCAAACACTCAAAAAACCGTTTAGCGTTTTTTAAACTTCAAAACGGCGTTTCATGTCTATTTTAAGTAGATTCAAAGACCCTCAAAATATATCAGTTGTAGTTCTTTCTAGCTGTATCTTCTGAAATATTATGTTTGCACTTTCAATTTCTCAATTCCGATCTACAATAGAAAGGAAGAAGTGAAAATTTGGGAAGAAGCGTTTCTGGATTTGAACAGGAACAGCAGGGAAAGAAATGTTAGGAATGAACAAAAATATGGAAATGGATATCAAAAGATCAAAGTAATAGAATTAAGATATATTTTTTTAAAGCTTCATTTCAGAATGTCTTCAATCTTATGATTTGGTCAATTTGGGTACATTTTGTATAGGAAGTTGCTTCTCGTCTTGAGCTTCTTCATGGTTCTGTAAGGCATTATGGCTTGAATGGTGATGTCAACAGTGTGCTACTAATGGCAGACATCATAATTTATGGTTCTTCACAAGAGGAACAAGGTTTTCCTTCTTTAATTATTCGAGCCATGACTTTTGGTGTTCCTGTTGTTGCTCCTGATATTCCTATAATGAAGAAACATGTAAGTGCATTAAAATTTTTCCTGTCTTCGATTGTTTCTTGCTAAATTACAATGAGCTTCTCTATATTTCTGTTATTTCTTGTTTTTTTTTTCATCTCCCTTTAATATTTTTTTTTAACACTGATGAAGTTATTGCTATGATTACAGGTTGTTGATGGAGTTTATGGGTTACTTTTCCAAAAATATAACCCTGAAGCTTTGATGAGGGTTTTCTCTCTTTTGATATCAGATGGAAAACTTTCTAGATTTGCTCAAACTGTTGCTTCCTCTGGAAGACTGATGGCTAGGAACATGCTTGCATCAGAATGTATAACCGGTTATGCAAGACTGTTGGAGAATTTACTTGGTTTTCCATCAGGTGTCTTGCTGCCAGGTCCTTCATCCCAGCTTCAACAGAAGGAATGGGAATGGAACTTGTTCAGGAAGGAAATCATACAGGAAGCTGCTGACTTGTTAGGCATGAAAGGGAGGGATTCTTCCTTTAAAGGATCTAGCATTGTTGATTCTCTTGAGGAAGAGTTGACCAATCTCATTGATTCCGCTAACATCTCTGTGAATGGAACCGAAATTCCAGTTCCAGATCTACCAACTGAATCAGATTGGGATGTTTTAAGGGAAATAGATAGCTTTGAAGAATATGAGAGGGTAGAAAGGGAGGAGGTATGCAATTTCTTTGCTATTACAGTACAGTCTAGGGTCTTGTGCGTGAATGACCATTTCTTTGTTTCTCCAAACTTTCTTTTGACTGAAATGGAGAGTTATTTCCTGTCTTGTAGCTTGAGGAACGGATGGATAAAAATCCTGGTGTCTGGGATGACTTATATCGCAATGCTAGAAAATCTGAGAAACTTAAGTTCGAAGCAAACGAAAGAGATGAGGGAGAGCTTGAAAGGACGGGCCAGCCAGTATGCATTTATGAGATATATAATGGAGCTGGGGCCTGGCCATTTTTGCACCATGGTTCTTTATACCGTGGGTTAAGTCTTGTAAGTTTCATCTAGCTTCATACATATTTTTTCTTATGGTTCTTTTTTACTAAATATATTTCTTATTATTATTTGCTTTCTAGCTTTTGATGCATGGGTATATATATTGTGACATACACAAAACAGATTGATCTCAAATTAAGGACATGATATATTGACAAAGGAAATTTTTTTTGTATGTGTGTGTTCTACTAACTTAACATGTAACACCGAGGTCCTTAATAATATCAGCTGCGTGTAAGAAAATTCATCCATATACCAAGGAAACAGTTTCAAACCCTTCATAATAAAATAACAATAACAAACAAACCCATTCATAAATGTAATAATATGTTATTTATATGAGTGCCAAAATCAAAGGCACTATGAACAAATTAATATGACAAAAACAATGCTAATGCAAATTACAAATTGATTCACATACTCATGATTGCATTACATAAAGAAAATTACATAGTAGTACCTTTTGCGAGAGTGTTCTGAGGATCTACTCCCTTTTTCTTTGTTATGCATTTTTTTTTATAAATATGCATCCGAAAAATGTATTTTTAAAAATGAGTGCATATTTTTTTTATTTTTTGCTGGGCTTGGTTTAATGTTTTAGAAGCATAAGGTATGTCTAGAATGTGCATGTGTCTGAGATGGCATATCCCTCCTTAGATGTGTGTTTGTGTTCGGTATCTTTTTAAGGAGATACCTGTTATTTAGTCATTTTCTCAGTAGTTAATGCATTTTAACATTTTGGGAAATAAATTGCCTCTTGCCTATTTTTTCTGAAACACACCAGCCTGGACCAGCTGGTTGGACCATGTTAATCGGGAACCAGGCACACTGGTCAATTTGGTGGCAATAAGAGCATCTTGAAACCGACACGAATTTGATAGATTGTCTGGCAACTGGTAAATCTATTAATTTGGTTTGGTTTACTTAGATAGGCTAGTTGTAATCACATTAAAATTTAGTTTATTTGATGCATTGCTATTAATCACATGTAATCATTAAAGTGCAGTTTTGTTAATGTAAAAGGAACCTCATCTTTTGGCAATTTCTTAATATGATTAGCTATGCTACTTTATTAGTGGGAAAACTTCTTTTCTTAGACACGCTACATTTGTATCTATCAGTCTGCAAAAGCACTGAGATCAAGATCAGATGACGTGGATGCTGTTGCCCGGCTTCCCATCTTGAATGACAGTTACTATCGGAATATACTCTGTGAGATTGGAGGAATGTTTTCTGTTGCAAACAAGGTGGATAATATTCACAAGAGACCTTGGATTGGGTTTCAATCTTGGCGTGCTGCTGGTAGGAAGGTATCTTTTATGCTTGTGGGATTTTTTTGTAATTCTTTGAAATTTGGTGGCACATTTTTTTGGCTTAATTTTACATGTGGTTGTTGAACTTATCATTAAATGTCAACAATCATTGAACTACAATTTGTATCAGCAAAATTACTTAACTTTGATTTGTTTCTAGAAGGTAACAATTGTTAATTTTTTGTGAAGGTTTAGCTAAATTTTTAATGTGTTGACTAAATAAGAATTTGTATAGCCTATTCTTGTTTGTAGTTACCAAATTACAAAAAATTTGCCTGGTTATCGTGTTAAAAGTTTCAAAATCTTAGCTGTAGTGATATTATTGAAACACAGAAAATTGGATGGTTTTGCTAATACAAATTAAAAAGTTCAATGATTGTGTTGAAATTTAGTTGCCATAGGTTAATTAAGCCTTTCTTTTTACTTTATATATATATATATTTTTCTGCATATGCGATGGCTATTTAGTTCTCTTTAGTTGCAATAAATTTCTCAGGGGGAAATCAAGATCGACATTCCTGATTAGTTATTTTGAGTTGTAATAAAAATTGATCAAGTGTGTTTGTTATCGGGTTTAAAGTGTTTTTAGTAAACTGTTTTTGCACTCTATGGGTTTTAAAGGACCACAGTTCTGAAAAAACTAGATTTTGTAGCTTTTTCCAAACCATGGTTTATCAAAGAAATTATTTTTTTTTTTGAAAAAATGAAAAATAATTCAAGAACAATTTTCAAAAGCAGGTTAGAACTCAATCTCAAACACGCACTAAGTGTGTGATTTTTACACACAACCTTGTACTTTGTTTTGGGAACAACCTGCCAAATTGGTGGATTAGGAAGGTTTGTCCATAATGAGATACTAACTCATCATTTATCATCTCTCTCAAACAAGGCAAGAGATAAGTATATACACTACCATTATAATGCTTTATAAAAACTCATGTTAGGGTTACTTATGCTAGACATGGTGTCAATTTTCAAAATTGCAATTTACTGGGACTCATTTTCTCGAACCAGGTTTCATTATCCAGTAATGCTGAAAAGGTTCTGGAAGAAATGATACAAAAGGGAACTAGAGGAGATGCAATGTACTTTTGGGCACGCTTGGATGTGGATATGGGAATTACAGGAAGCAATAATGAACTAACTTTTTGGTCCATGTGTGACATGCTAAATGGCGGACGCTGCAGGTATATTGTTTTAAATGTTAGTTGGATGTTTACGCTGGAGGTCCTTTTGCCACATTGTTACTGATGTCACAATTTAAGAATGTGAATCCTTTGCATGCTTTTATGTACAATTATGTCTCACATGTTAAATTAACAAATTCTGTTAGAATTCGAGCTTATAGCTGTTAGTAGTATGAATATGATGGCCTCTTCTTCTTTCTGGCCTTGCCAAATGCTAAATCTGTTTCAAATCAAAATTAGGGAAGAATAGTCTTTAGATGCCACTAGTACAGTCAACTGCGTTAATATTTACTTTGTTAGTGAAATCCCAAGTGGAAAATGCTGGTATGATCTTAGGAGACTTCATTTACAAAAGGCCAAAATGATTAGGGCAAAGACAATTTGTACAAAAGTCATTATCATTGGACATGTTTTATCTGTTATTGTCTTCCCAGATTATTAGCATTTGTTCCACAACATAAAGATGAAATGTGCTCTAGATTTAACTGCTTTTGGCTTCTGAATGTGTACAGAACTGCTTTTGCGGCCGCCTTCAGCCAGATGTATGCCTTGCCATTATCCCATCTTGAAGTGCTTCCCCCAATGCCAAAAGATGGAGGTCACTGGTCTGCCCTGCACAGTTGGGTGATGCCAACCCCTTCCTTTTTAGAGTTCATTATGTTTGCTCGGTAAGTTATAAAGGATATTATGTTTCAACTAAAACAGTTTCTCAGTTATGATGACAACATTAGTAGTGATTGTAACAATAGCTGTAGTTTATCTTTTACATTTGAACTGCAGGATATTTGTTGATTCTCTCGATGCCTCACAAACCAATTCTAGCCAAGTGAAGTCTTGTTTGTTGAGTTCTTCAGAGCTTGAGGTAAGGTGCTTGGATCCTGCAGTTTCTGCTTTAGTATAATATTATTCTTAATTTTCTTATTTAATGCTGGCCAGGGAAAACATTGTTACTGTCGAATATTGGAACTCCTTGTGAATGTTTGGGCTTACCACAGTGCACAAAAAATGGTTTACATAGATCCAAAAACTGGTTCTTTAGAAGAGCAGCACCCAATCGAACAAAGAAAAGAAATCATATGGGCGAAATACTTCAACCTTTCATTATTGAAGGGTATGGATGAAGATCTTGCAGAGGCTGAAGATGATGGTGACTATCCAAGGGAGAGATGGTTGTGGCCGTTAACTGGAGAAGTGCATTGGCATGGGATTTATGATAGGGAAAGAGAAGAAAGATACAGACAAAAGATGGAAAAAAAGAGGAAATATAAAGAGAAAATATATGAAAGGCATAAATTGGGATACAAACAGAAAACACTTGGGGGATAGGATGAAAGCTTTAATTATAAATTTAAACTCCAAAATGGACCCATTACAATTTTGGAATACTTGATGTTTTTGCTCAACTAAAGAAATGGAGAAGAATCTCGCAGATGGAGAAGCTGATCTCTTTTATTTTTTTCTTTTCTTATGGCTTCAACGTTGGTTCATCTGCAAGGGAGAAGAAGAGTAGCCTGATTTTGCAGCAAACTAGAATTCAAGGCTTTTTGAACAAAAATTCCAATCCATATGTAGTACTACCCACCTCATCATTCATTGAAATTCTTTCCCACTATTCAAAATATTCAGTCCAGGTGCTAAAACATGTATTCTTTCATTATTGTACATTCGTCCTTCAATGTAGAGGCAATTTTGTTCGGAATAATAATATCTTCTGATTTTTTTTTCATCCACTGGTCTAAAGCAGTACATGGTGAATTGTTCTTCTTGTTGCTATATAATTCTTTTTGTAGGGGATGCAGACTCGGTATTATGCTCAAGCTGTGCAAAATCTAAACAGTTAGGCTGGGTTTGTAAACGTGTTGCCATCATGCCCGGACATAAGGCCTGTGCTTACGGCCTCAAATTTGAGATGGTCTTATATGATATTTATATTATAGGGAATATTATATAAATATATTAGTTTTTTTACTTTTTTTTTTTTTTTTTTTTTAATTGTAAGGTTGTTTTTTTTTTTTTTTTTTTTTTTTTTTTTTTTTTCATTTATACTGTTTTTTGATATATATTTTATATGTGTAATATATTTTTAATATAATTTTATATATGTCGTATTTTTAAAAAAATATTTTTAGTTATGTAGTTTTTTTGAAAAAATATTTTTAGTTATGTAATATTTTTAATTTTTTTTTTACAGTAAAAATATTTTTTATTTTTTTTTGGATACTTTTTAAAAAATCCCTATATTATATGAGCCAAATGCATATCGAAGCTTTTATTTTATGCTCAAATGCTCCGTTAACCTCTTTATATTTTGTTTTATCAATTGGATATATATTTTTTACTTTTAAAATAAATTACCTCTTTCTAATAATAAAGTTATTGGTAATTTAAAAATATTATTGTTTTATTATTTTTAATATTTGAATAAAATTTTGAATTAAAATCAATTTACAAAAAGGTTAATTTTTTTAAAAATATCTCTCTTTTAATAATAAAAAAAAAATGTTAAATTGGGGATTGAAGAGGAAGAGTGAGAGAATGTGATTTTATTAAAAAAAAAAAGGGAAAAAAACAGTTTCTCCTTCAATACACATTTAATCAAGAAACAAAATATTGATTAAAAATTTCTTTAATTATATGAATTAATCTAAATCGCGGATCGGTTAGGAACTTGGTCAAATCAAACGAAGAGTATAATAATTGCATAGGGGTGGATATTATAGTAATTATTTAAAAAGTGTTAAATAATTTTTTAAATATTTAGATGATTAATTTAAAATATCATTTAAAATTTAAAAAAATTTAAATATGACAATTTTTTAAAAATAATATTTTCAAAATAAAATTTTTATTTAAATATGTATATTACAAAAAATTTCACATGTCAACAGAAAAATTAAATATTTATAATTTATATGACACATCAAAATAAATGATTTTCACGGGTTTTCAATTTAAATAAATGAGTATTTCATTGTTCCAATTTATTAATTTTAAGAATTAAATTGATTAAAAATTTAAATAAGAAAGTGATTAATCCTATCAAATTTAGGAGATAAAAATTATATTGGGCCTAATTTCAATGTTCATTAATAAATATTTTTTTTATTTAACGTTGTAAATTTTTAAAATAATATTATTTTTTTTTTATTTTATCCTTATAATATTTAATTAAAATATAATAATTTAATTTAAAATAAAATTAATGATATAAAATTAAATAAATTATTTTAAATATAATTAATAAATATTTTAATATATATATAAAATTTTAAATAATAAATAAAAAAAAAATAATTACTATATTTCTAAAATAAAAAAATATAATAATTACTACTGCCTCCACCTCACTATCATAAACTATCACCATCACCACATTATCATTAATATGGTCCATCTGAGTTGTCTTCACTCTATAATGATTGTCTTGTCCTTGTTTTGCACATTTATTGAAAAATATAATTATTAAAGATAAAATTAAAAAAATAATTGTGAATAAATTAAAAATTAAAATTTTTCATAATTAAATTTTAGTAATCCTAATAAAATAATTTTTATAAATTAATAAAATTAATTTTTAGTCTAAGTGGGGCTCGTCCGTGGTAGCTACAGTTCCAAACATTTGATTTGGCGCCTCCACCTAAAAAGGTCACTGTCATTATTTTCTCTTACAAATCTTGCAGGTTGCGACACTTATTTTCTTCCCATATATCAAAACAAACATGCTCCCCGAACTATACTTTTGGAAAGAGTGGTATTCGTAAAATTTAATTGATATGTAGAGTTATTATTAAATTAAATTAATTTTTTTATTTAAATTTTATTTTAAATTAAATTAAATTATTATTATAATTAAATCATTTAATTTAAGTTTAATTTAATTTGATTATATTTATTTTGTGTTTCAAATTAAAAGTATTTTTTTATAAATAATTATTTTTCATTATAAATTTAAGAAAAAAATATTAATAAAATATTAATGATAAAAAATTTTAAAAATAATTTAACATACAATACAATATATATATATTTTATTAATTAACACACTTAAAACTTATATTTTTCTTAAAAATTGATTTTTTTTAATTAATTTTCATAAATAGTATTTTTTAATTTTAAATTAAAAAATATGATTAAAAAAAAATTAAGTATAAATTAAACCAAGATTTTTATTTATTTTATTTTTTAAATCGAAACTAAATTAATAATTATAAAATTATTAATTTTAATTTAATTTAATCAATTTGATTTCATTTTTGCCCCATACTTTTGGTCTAGTATCATATCACCATCATCTCTTAATAGAGGTTAAGGGTGTGAAGAATAGCTTTGTGATTGAGAAAGAAAGGAGTGAAGGTGGCATGGCATGAAAGGAAGCTGATGGAAAAAAGATGAGAGAAAAAAAAAATGAATAATAGGAAAGAGAGAAAAAAAATATTTAGATTAAAAAAAATATTATTTTTTTAAGTTTCAATTTTCGGGATATAATTATAACAAATTTTTTAAACTTTTTTATATTTTTTAAAAATGGAATACAATTATAAAAAGACTTTATTCTTTTTTTTTTTTAATATAACTCTATCATAAAAAAAAAATATTTTTTAACAGTAACATTGATTTATATGTTCTTTTAAATAATAAAACTCTAATTTTTATTGGGTATTTTTGTAAAATTTGAATTTTTTAGTTATATATTTATTGGATATTTTTGTAAAATTTGAATTCTTTAATTATATAATAATAATGATTTGAATAAGTTTTCTAATTTTTAAATTAAAAATTAATGTTCCGTTTATAGAAAATAAATTATTTTCTATAAACAATAAAAAATTAAAGTTTTCAAGGAAAGTTAAAAAATAGAAAATGGTTTTGTAAGAGTAAATGCCTTTGCTAACCCTTAATTTCTTTTTGGCCTAATGACTAAAAACATCCAAAATTTAATGTTATTTTTTAATTTTATCCAAAATTTTAAATTTTGTCATTTTTGTTCCAATTTTTAAAATTAGTTATGATTATAACCAATTCTCAAAATTAGAAGGTCTAATGACCTAAAAATCTAAAATTTTATATTATTTTTCAATTTTATCTAAAACTTAAATTTTATTAATTTTTATCAATAAATTTAATTTAATAAAAATTCAGCTTAATTTATATTGAAAAATAATATAATAAACTTAATGTCACTTTTAACTTTTAAATCAATTTCTGTAACATCTAGTATTTGAAATGTTTATAATAGATATGTATTCACTTATTATTGTTTGATGAATGTTAGCATATTTATGTATATATATGTGCATGATAGATAATTTAACATTATTATGTTGTGTATAAATTATTCTTAGAATGGATAGATGTCAAGAAATGATTGAATTTGAGGTGATAGATATAATTAAGTTTATGTTTATTGAGTTTGGATAAATTAGAATAGAGAAGCGTGAGTGGTTCTCACCAATAAGCCATTCATGAGCGTGAGGTATATCTTCACGGACGTGAGACATCATTCACCATCGTGATAAAACTTGTCATGTAAATTTATCAGATCCTCAGATTTACCTTCACAGGGGTGAACCTTCATGACTATGAAAATATTTCAGACCTAAATGTGAAAAGTGACCTTCACAACCATAAAACCTCTCTTCATGGGCTTATAAATATCTGACACCATTTCTTCATTTTTAGAATTTTATTTATTTCATCCCTTTCTCTCTCTACTTCATAATTACTCTTCAACCACTATTAAACTCATTAAATTCTCTCCTCCAACAATTATATTAACTTCATTGACACAAGAAACAAGAATCAAATAACCAAGAAACACCAAGACTTCAATTTCTCAAGGATTCTTTATTTCAAGATATTTGTTCCAAACTCAATTCTAAGTTAAGATAAGTTAATACATGGTTAAAATAGATGAATATAAGTTATGTATAGATGTTTAAGAGCATCAATTAGTAATTATTATGAATTATAAGAAAGAATAATGGATTTAGGGTTTTTGGGTAAATAGTAGTTATTCATCTCAATTTTCTATATTTCTCTAAGAGGTGATTAAATTGATACTAAAAATCATGTTAAGATTCTTAAAGATGATTAGAAATATGAGAATTTATTATGTATGAGCATTATTGGGTAGAACCCTAATTTTGAGTATTTAGGGATTTGATATAGGAGAGAATAATTCAAGGAAATAGAGAAGATTGTTGATTTCACAATTGTTTACGGGATTAACAAGAATAATTTGCTTTAAGGTAAGTATACCCTTTGCACATGCATGTTGTTCTTTGAAATTGATTATTCAATCCTTCCTAACGTATATGTATATAATGTCCATGTTATGAAATATTATATTGTTAGCATATTCAATAAATTTCACATGATATTCTTAAATTGATGATAACTTGATACATGTAATTATCTTGTGTGTTGTGAATGACTTAGTCATCCTTCTTTGGACCAAGTTCATTATGAAGCCTATTTGCTAAATTGAATGAATACCTATTTATATATTAATGGTCTAGTGACCAATATGTTTCTATGAGAAAATCAAGCTATATAACATACGATATGTATATGTATAGAATGCTCTTCCCAATGAGAGTAAATTTATTGGTCCATATGCACAATGGAAGTTCAGCTAATAGGATTTTTATCAGTGTTCCATCTAGAGGGGGCTATGAGCTCTAGGCATATACTCAACCAAGCATATGTGACTCGATAAGGTAGCAAGGCTACCGATGCGTTATGATTATGAAAGTTTTATCTGATGATTTATTTGATAATGCTATTTAGTTGTGAGCACTTATGTTCTTTGCAAGTATAACCCTATGATACTTTCATACCTAAGCTCTTTGGCTTGACATATGTATTGCATATTTATATATTACTGAGTTGAAGGTTCACTCATTTTCTGTGGATTTCAGGAGACAGTGTAGCTCGAGAAAGAGCTACTCAAAAGACAAAACTTTTTGATCCATTCCTCCAAGAAGACTATGTAATTCTTTGATGAATCATTATTTTGTACTAATGTATTTATATTGCATGAGGAGTATACCTAGAGCTCCGTAGTTGGATGTTGAGGATGATAATATTTTGATGTCTAGATTGACACATTTGTGGATTGTCCCTTATTCCTTACTGATATGGGATATATATCTTTTGATCGGTAAGGAACAAGAGGAAATCATATGAAGATGTATTGAAATGCATGAATGATGATTATATGATTCATAGAATTGACCATGCTTGATGATGACTATGTATGATATAGATATATGATGTGTTTGAGATCCAGATTATGGGTATTGTACGGGTTTATAGTGGCTTTAAGCCTACCCTTTTCCTAGGACTGTCATACCACTGGAGTTGGGGTGTGACAATTTCTATTTTTATAAGATATATGAGAAATTACCTTTCAATTTTACAAGATATTTGAGTTTAAATCATTTAAAAATTCATTAGAATTGAAGAGAGTTTCAAATGGTTTTATTTAAATTGAGTTTGAATTTAAATTTTCTACTTTTGATTATAGAAAAAATATAATGTAGTTGAGAGATTTTTTCTTTTAAAATTCAACTTAATATAATGTTCTAATGGAATAGATAGACCATTCTTTGAAATTAAAAATAATATAATAAATTATCAATAAAATGAATTTTATAATAATCATATAAATCGTGTATAATAAAATAATTTAATATATATGCAAAAAAAAAATTTATTGTAGTAAGTAAAATAGTAAATTGATTTGTTATAAAGTCTAATTTACGGTTAGTTTGTATAAATATTAAAATAAGAAGGACAATTTACATAAATAAATGTAATTAATTTATCCTAATTTCTAAAAAATAATATAATTTATCCTATTTATGAGACTGTAAATTAAGTTGAACTTGTATTAAATTTAAATTATTAATAAAAATGATAAAATTTAAAGTTTTGGACAAAATTAAAAAATGACACAAAGTTTTAAATTTTTAGGTCATTATACTTTTCAATTTTGAGTTTTTGCCATAATTGTAACTAATTTTAAAAAATTTAGACAAAATTGACAAATAACCTAAAATTTTGGATTTTTTTTTAAGTCATTAGACTTTTCTTTTACTTATAAGCACTTCAATAATTTATCGTTGAAAGAATGTAAATTGTGTCAAAGCTGGCTGAAGGAAAAAAATGTTTTCTCTTGTATATGAAAGAGTTACAATTGCATGTATATATACAACAAGAGATAAAGCTAAGACTTACAAGATAATGATTGAAGTTATACAAGATAACATGTACAAAGAGTCATACACAATATAGACTCATTAATAGCCCCTCAAGCTGATGGCAAACGAGGCAACAAACACAGCTTTGAGTGAAGAAAAAGGAATTGCCAAGACCCCAAAGGCTTGGTATATATGTCCCCAATTTGATATGCACTTGTTACAAACTGAAGCTGAATATTGCCTTTGGCTATTTGCTCTCTTACAAAATGGTAGCCTAACTCAATGTATTTAGTCCTTTCATGAAATGCTGGATTAGCAAATAGATAAATAGCCCCCTATATTATCACAATATAAAATTGGCTTGTATGATATGGAAACTCCAAGTTCATACAACAATGATTGAATCCATAATAACTCAGTTGTAGTGTTAGCTAGAGCTTTGTACTTGCTTTCGGTAGACGATCTTTAAATTGTTGGTTGCTTCTTTTCCATCCAAGAAACAAGAGAATTACCTAAATATATGACATATCCATTAGTTGATAGCCGATCATCAGGATACCCTCCATAATCACTATCAGAAAAGCACTATAACAACATTGATTATGTAACCGAGGAAACAAACCATAATCCTTAGTGTGATTGAGGTAATGGAGTACTTGCTTAACAACGTGCCAATGTGAATCAGTCACATTATGCATGAACTAACATAGTCTATTAACAACAAAGGCTATATTAGGCCAAGTAAATGTGGCATATTGAAGAGCTCTGTCACACCCCGACTCCAGTGGTGCGACGATCCTAGGGCAAGGGTAGGCTTAAGGCCACCATAAACCCGTAGAACACTCATATCCTGGATCTTATTCATACTACACATTCAAATCAAATATAGATATCAATCAATATTCATTTCTATGATTCAGGTAAATCATAATTCATATCTTTATATTCATCATTTCATAATTTCCTCTTGTTCCTTATTGATCAAAAGATAAATCCCACATCACTAAGGAACAATGGCAACCCAAAATGTAATAGTTCATACCTCAAATTAATGTCATCCTTAATAACTAACTACGGAGCTCTAGAGTATACTCCTAATACATACAATACTATAATACAATTTAATGAATATATATGTCAAAAATAATTACAATGGAGGCTTCTTGGAGGAATGAATCAAGAAGCTCGATCTTCTATATTAGCTCCCTCACGAGCTACACTATCACCTGAAATCCACAGAAGAGGAGTGAACCTTCAATTCAGTAAGATATGAACATGCAATATAAAAGAAATATATATATATATATATATATATATATATATATATATATATATATATATATATATATATATATATAAATAAAAAGGAAAGGTAAA
>CANXYC010911886.1:0-39237 GCA_948193065.1 Aleurites moluccanus | reverse complement strand
TAAAATAATAATTTTACAAATAAGCTCAAATTTTTTTAAATTTTGTTATTTAATTTTTAATTTATAAAAATAATTAATTTTAAAAATTTTATTTTATAAAAAATTCTAATTATATTTAAATTATAATTTTAAATATATATTATAATTCTTACATAAATATTTAAATTAAATATAAGCAATAAAATTAATATTATCTAAATTTTTATAAAAAAATTATATTTTAATAAAACTAATTAATTTGGACATATAATATAAAAATTTGAAATAATAAAAATTAATTTATACCAATTATTATATTATATATTTAATTTAATTAATTGTCTCGGTTGATTAATTTTAGGTTTCGAATTAATTAAATTTAGTATCGATTAATTTAATTAGATTTCAAATTGTCAAAATTAGGTCTCGATTATTTTATATATTCAAAACAAATTAAATATAAAATATCAACACTAATAATATTAATTAAAATTAACATAAAATATTATTTATGGACAATTAGTGAAATATTATAAAATATTGAGAAATTATAATAAATTATATAAAATAAATAAAAAAGAATATAAAAATAATATTCTTTTTTGGTGTAAAAAATGGTGTTAAAAATGGAGTTATAATTGGAGATGAAATTACTGTTTGATGTGATATAAACTGCAAAATAGTGTAAAGTTAACTATATTTTTTTGTTTATGGTTGTAGATGGCCTAATCTCACTGCTTTGGTTGTTGAAGGTAGACCTTGGCCTTGGCGAGAACAAGCTGTGCCTTATTTGACTTCATTTCACCCTCCTACTTTAGCCCTTTTTGATTATTGGATCAAACGGGTTAAAGGTTCCAGAAGAACAACTTTAATGCTTTTTGCTGGTGGAGGAGGTGTCGCCGCTTCCCCAAATATTAGGAGGAGTATTAGAAATGAGTGTGAAAACACCAGCAATACTGATAACAACACTAGTGATAATGATAGTTTTCTAGACAGTGGATACTACAGCAAGGTGTGTGATTTAGTAGATTGTTCTAATGGGATTTGTGAGCATGACCCAATAAGGTATATGAGGCCAATGTTACAAGCCAATTTTTGTTTGCAGCCTCCAGGGGATACCCCAACTAGGAGATCGACTTTTGATGCCATTCTTGCAGGGTGTATTCCAGTTTTCTTTGAGGAAGTTTCTGCAAAATCCCAGTATGGTTGGCATTTGCCAGAGAGGATTTACGGAGAGTATTCAGTTTTTATACCCAAAGAGGAGGTGGTTTATAAAGGGTTGAAGATTTTAGATGTTTTAATGGGAATTCCAAGAGCTCAAGTGAAGAAGATGAGGGACAAAGTTATAGAGTTGATGCCAAGGGTTGTGTATAGGAAACATGGAAGTTCTTTGGGCTTAAGAGCTAAGAAGGATGCATTTGATATTGCAGTTGAAGGTGCTTTGCAAAGGGTCAACTCTAGGCTTAAAGGAGAAGATTTTCATCAATGACTACTGGTTTTATTTATTATTCTTTACTGCGTCTTGTAATATTTGTTGTTATTATTTATTCTTGCCTTTTCTCCCCTTGAAAAAATTTTGCAGAGAGAAAAATAGATCATTTTTGTTTGTATTAGTAATTAGTTACATTCATTTTTGGAGAAGAATTATGATATGATATGCTAAATTTTTGTTCGTTAATATGCTTTAATGTCTAGAACAATCTGGTCAGTGTTAAAAAAAAAATAAAAATGAAGTGCTTATGACACAGGAGTCTGTAAGGTTTTATAATGGCAATCAAAAGAGGAATTTTGAGACTTGAAGAAAAAGAATAAAATTTTATTAGAGGTGCAAAAATAAAGTTGATAACAAAAAACATACAAACAAAAGGGAGCTGTTAAGGATTTTGCATTCGCAACGTCTCTGAATATCTGGTAGAAAGGGGGGCAAGGACTGTATAACTTAACAGTACAAGTAATTCTCATTCTCTTCTCCTTTATGCCAAGTCATTAGCAGGAAGTGAAAACTTTCATCCCCATCTAAGAATTGCAGAACCCCAAGTTAGGCCAGCTCCGAAACCTGCAGCTGCAATTGTGTGGCCTGCCTTCACCTTCCCACTTCGAACAGCTTCATCCAATGCCAATGGAATTGAAGCAGCACTTGTGTTACCATAATTTGCTAAATTTGATATTACCCTTTCAGGTGGGACTTCTAAACGTGATGCAACTGCATCAAGGATCCTCTGGTTTGCCTGCAAAGCTTCAACTATGTTAATTCGACATCATCACTAGAACATGTATACAATGACTGGCATATTGCGTGACAAAATCTGAGAATGCTCTACAAAACTGGTCGAGAGGATTTACCATGGTAGAACTTCCTATTATCTGCATATTATTTCAAAGATCCTCCAGTTTAAACCATCCTAGTTCTACCTTACATGCAGTCTAATAATGATGCAGACGTAACCTGCCTTTTGTGATTTTCACCTCTTCTACCTCGATAGAATTTCAGCTGTCCTTTTATCAGAAATTAACATGATTCATGGACTAATATAATGGACTATACAAGATCAATCAATATGAAATTTTATTGTGGAACAAACGGCACAATCAAGTGTATCACTGATAAAGAAGAATTTTACCCTTTATGCAAGTAGTTTGTGACTGTATAATTCATACCTGGTGGAGCAGTAACCAATCAATGCTAGACCCAGTAAGACCAGCCTTTTCAAGAGCAGACTCTATAGACTGTGGTACACATCGAACAGCAAACCTAAAAACCTCTTTTCCATTCATCTGAATGCAGGAATATGAAGTGCGCTTGGGAGGGAAGCTTAAAACTGAACCATTAGACCCCAATGCATGATCCGCTTCATTTTCTTCCATGCTAGCATTCAAATGTCTGCATGGAGTATAGGTATGTCACAAAACTAGCAGAAAGCTGGAGAATCTGTTTTACTTGGGAATATCATTCAAAAGAACTTACCTTTTGCCATTACCGTCACTATGCAAGTCGAAACTAAATAAACCATCATCTTCACTATCACAGGCCTGCAGAATTAGAGAACTCTCAAAATTAAGCAGCTACATATTGATTATTCACCTATAAATAAATAAACAAAACGAAACGAAAAAGGAAGAGGGGAGTCAAGGTTGTTGGTGGGGGGTGGGGGTGGGGGAGAATAATTAAGTTCACAGGGAGCTTTGACTAAAAACAAAACCATGACTAAATATGAATTAAGATAGTTTCCCTGCATGTGTGTTGTTGTAGTTTGTTGAGGTAACTGAGATACAGCCTCTCATCAAAAGGTTGAGATCCAAACTACAAATGATTCTCCTACTCTATACCTGTTTATAGGCCAATGAGTAGAATAAGAATCTAGATTTCAGTTTCCTCTAAACCCGGCCTTTGAGAAAGAAACCAACTAACTAGGAAATTTTTCCTTTGAATAAGGTGATATTTGATAATACCATTTAGCACTTAAAATTAAAATTTTCAACATTTAATCGTTTTCAATTGTTTGGTAATATATGTTTTAAAAGTCTCAACTAAGTTAAAAATCACTTAAAATGGTAAGTCAAAATTTTTAACTTAAAATATGAATTGAATACAATAAGTGATTAAGTTTTTAATTATTTTTACAATTTAAAAATTATATCACTCATCTTATTTAGCACTTAAATTTTCAGTTTTACCAAATACCATTGAAAGCTCTCTCCCTCTCTCTCTCTCCAAAAAGCAGCATAGGGTGTAAATGAGACCAATGTTTAGTGCACACATAAAAAATATGAAAATTGCAATGAGGATTACTACCATATGATCGACATAATTTGAGGCATGAGATGGTTGTAGGAGTAATAATATCTAATAAAAGATGAAGAGGTTCTCAATGGAAGTTGAAGATTAATAGTCTCAAGTGAAGAGAGATGAACTGGCACCTCAGCCCTTAACTAGAGGTTGGCCACATAGAATCTTCTCTTCCATTCACTCGAGAATCTGAGATGCACAATTTAAAAAAAAAAAAAAAAAAAAAAAAACCTCAAACAAATGTAATCAAGAAAAATTAAATCACAAAATACGAGGCATTTCTGAGCTACAATTACACTAATACAGAATTGCAGATATAAAGGCCAAAAACTAAGGGCAAACCAGTTATCATACCTGAACGAGCACAGCACCTGCAGCATCCCCAAAGAGAATACAACTCCCTCTATCCGTCCAGTCAACATATCGAGAAAGAGCATCAGCACCAATTACCAATACATTTTGAAATCCACCTCCTACAATCGACAGCAGTAGAGTTAAACCTATTTAAACATGGAAGCCATGATCAAGACTCATCTAAAGTAAACAAGTTGCTTACCTCTAATGTGACAAGCAGCTGAAACTAGACCCAATATGAATCCACTACATGCAGCTGTAATATCATAAGCCAAAGGATTTGTTTTGCAGCCAAGTTCCTTTTGGATCTGAAATTTAAAAATAATAATAATATAAGATTCTTGAAATAAAAAGCTGATGTAGGAAGACTAATAGAAGTATTAGTAACAAACTTCCACAGTGTTTTACTTTTACCCAAGAATCAGAGGCCAAAAACCATCCATAAGTAAATGAAAAATCTAGGTTTTGAGATTGGAAACAGGATAACGGCTCATTTATTCGTACACTATGCTTGGTAGGAGAGAAAAAGAGAAGGTGGGAGAGTAGAAAGGTAGGAGTGCAGATTTACAGTTTCTTATCCTCCCCTGCTGTAGGGGGAAGGGAGTATTCAATGGGAGAGTTAATTGATATTGAATTTACAAATTACTCTTTGATTGCAATGCTAGTAATTCACAAGCAAGGATGTAATTGTAAAATATAAAGATATTTTCTTTCCTTCCAACCAAGCATATATGGGTGGAAAACTTTTGTCTGCTTTCCTTCCATTTTTTTTTTCTATCTCATTTAGTTTCATATCTAATAATAAACAAAGTGTTATTTATTCATAGAAAGTCATCAAGAAGAAAGAAACTTACAAAATTAAATTCAACACAGAGAAAGAGGAAAACTGACTATTGACAATGCAATAAAGTTGTACAGAGTTGATGCCACCACTTCAAGGTTCATATAATATGATTGATTTCAGCAAGGCCATTAATAACGTAGAATCATGAAAAAAGTTTGTGAGCATATACACCCCACTCCAACCCAAACCCATAAAGTAAAAGGAACAAAGGGGGAAAAAGCAGTATCTTCTTGCAATGGTTCTCAGAAGAATTACTTGCACATTTATTTTGGACAATATAATTTATCATGCACAGCCACTACAATTCAATTCATTCGTAAATCTTCAATTAAATTATGTTGAAATGTGCCGTAAGAATTTGCTCAGAGAGGGTCTTTCCAGCACAATCAAGGATGAAGCTTTGAGCTACTCATAAACAGTCCAGCACAACTTAGAAAAGTCTCCATCATGCTAGCCCACCAACAGAATAAGCGAGTTCAAGTTCCAAGCTTGAATGTATAACTAATAAGGGAAAACTAACCTATGTGAGCTGAAACTTTTGATTTGGTAGTAAAATGAGTTGAGAATTTTGGCTTGATTCCAAATTTTTGAAAGGGACTAAGGAATACCCAACTATGGCTGAATAGTGATCATATCAGTAGGTGCCCCTATGATCAAGGAAAGATTGCTTTTAGCATAAATGATATGTTGAGTTCATCAAGACATTCAAATCAAACAACATGACAAATATGCCAACTAGGGAGTGCAATTTTCCATGACTACATATACCCCTCAAGAAAAGTTGACAAGCCAAAACTATTTAAACAAAAAAAAAAAAAAAAAAAAGGAAGAAAAAGAAGAAGTTCCAATGTCTTCGCATTCTGAAGGATGATGAGACAATATAAGCCATTGAGTTGCAATTAAGAAACTTACAGACTTTGGAGGATGATGTTACAGTGAGAGCAAAGATTGGGGTTGTGGACTAGGCTCATACACAAGTTCAGCTTTGGCAAAGCCATGCAACTCAGGTTAAACCCAAACCTTACTTAAAATTCATAACACAGGGAAGCTCTTCTAAAAGCCAAGTAATTAGAATCACACTAAAATGGCAGCTAAAAAATTAATGAAAATGTCTAGGGATGGATAGAACTCAAAAACTAAAAGCAATAAAAAATGCATATTAAATGCATCAAGGATTCAACATATATTAAGAGGTTTGCATGAAAAATGTACAACTGCATGTCCATTCTCATGTGTGAAGAAAACCTCTCTTTTTTTCAGTATACATGGATGCAGCCTTTCTAAGACTGCAAAGAACCATGATACATGTAGCTAATACTCAATCATGAAAACTACCATATATCCATCTCTTTCATCAAATTTAGGGAGATGAACATCTTCTAACCCCATACCTGAGGAGCACTACCAAAAAGATCCTCCGGAGTAGATGTGCACATCAAGACTAGGTCCACATCATCAGGTTCAACCTCCGCCATCTGAAGAGCTTTCCTTGCTGCCTCAGTTGCCAGGGAAATCAAGCTTTCTTTGCCTGTAACATTCGTGGCTGGAATCAAATTAATAACCACTTGCAGAACAAAGGAATTGGACAAAAATTTGCACTTTCCTCTTTGTAAATAACCAACTGTACATATGAAGACCAATAATGCTTATAAAAACATAAATCATATGTTGAGCACTACCATAATAGAACATTGATGTTTAATGACCCAACCACCATTAGATAGATGACTCAAGAGACACTTCACCCTAAAAATATAGCAGCAGAAGAGATAAATAATTGATCTATTTGAGAGATATCATTAAGCATGAAATAGGAAATGGGTATCATAAAATCACAATTGAACCAAGATGAGGACAACTTCACAAAGCACAAAACCTCAAAGTCATGAAGATGAATGCCCTTCACCTAGGTTCCCAGGGTAAACTTTCAAACATTGTGATTGAGAGGCTGAGTTACAAGATGTTTGACTGCTCACAGCCATCTAACATATGACATTAAAATGAACTGCAAGTAACGACTAACCCGTAAGAACTCGTCGATTGTGAATTCCAGTTCGAATTGATATCCATTCATCGTTAGTATCAACTATCTTTGCAAGATCATCATTCGAAATCTGAAAAGAAGGTACTGCTGAGCCAGTTCCAACTAACTTGCAGCCTTTACTAATGATCCTGTGAAAATACAACGAATGCATTTATAGTAGGTGAAAGAGAATTTAAGATTTATCATTTCCAACACATACAAAAAAAAAAAAAGAAAAGGAAAGAAAGTAAGATTATCATTTCCAACACAAGAAATATGAGACATTTAACCTCTTACATAGATAGGGCATAGGTATGAAAAGCACAAAATTAGCTAGAAAAGCTCAATTTTGTAGAACAAAAACTGTAACCAACCTTGATAAATCTAAAGATACTTAAGCCTAGCAGTTTGTGCTGATTAACTTCAGAACAAACTTTGTGGTTACCTATATCATTAAGGACAATAGCTGAGTAGTCTCTCAAACCAATCAAGAAAACACGATCAATCGAAGGAATAAACAGCCAAATCAAAGTTACAGGAAGCAAAAGAAGAAGACCAAATTGATGGCTTGATATTCTACACCCTCAAAGTAAGCATAACTTCAGCCCCAAAATGCATATGAATCAAATAACATTCATGAATAAAATTTATCCTTCACAATAATAACAATCAAAACATGGCTATGAACAGAACACCTAAACAATATATAGCTCCCACATACATAAACAGATGAAATATCAAAGAAATATCAACATCTAGAATGAAACACGAGTAGTATTTGGATTCATCTTGAGTCAACCCTCCTCAGAACGCCAACATCACACAAAGCCAAACTAGATAAACTCACACATTACATAAAGGGGCAATTACAATGAAATTTAGAAACTTAGGTGGTGATTGGTAAAACTGAAAATTAAGTATTGAAAATTTAGGTATTGAATAAAGTAGGTGATATAATTTTTAAATTGTAAAAATATTTAAAAATCTAATCACTTATTATATTTAGTGAAAATTTTAAATTAAAAATTGACGTACCATTTTAAGTATTTTTAATTTAATTGAGACTTTTTAGACAAGCATTACTAAACAAATTAAAACAATTAAGTATTGAAAATTTTAAGTGTTGAACCTTATTCCCAATACTCAAACCTATTAATTGTGCAACTTCATGGCTGAAAAACGCCTCTCCAGCTATTGCAGTACCATCAAATTAAACCCACCTGGAATAATAGCATCTAAAAAGAGCTTAAGAATGTTGGATCAACTCAGACTAATCTCTGTTCACACAAAAATGCAAATTGTTTGTACTAGATTCATCTAAAAAAAGGAATATGTTATCATAAGTCATCAACAACCTCTTACATCTACAAATAAATAACCACCGTTTTAATCCACAATACGAGAGTCCAATACCTAGTTCATTTAGCTCTCAACTTTCTACCACCCGCTTGAACCAAACAACTCCAATATGAAGTTTGAGAAATTCTTGGAGAATTCTATCCAAAAATAATATAATACTTTCAGCCGATGACTTAGCAAATCGTTACAATATTAAATCTCAACCTGACAAGAATAACAAAGTGAACCGCTATATTCATCTTTAAATTACAGTGCGTGATAGTTTTCAAATTTTTCTTTGTAGGGGAAAAAGAAATTCATTTGATTGCTTTCAATTGCAAGTCATTTTTCTTTCTGACAGAAAAAGGAATTCATTTGATTGCTTTCAGTTGCAAATCCGAAATTAAGTATAAATTTCCACTTCATTTAACAAGCAAAGCATACCAAATTACTTCCAGTTACCATTGGAAACAGCAAGCAAAGCTAATTCAATCAAAACCCACTTCAAAGACGGTATAATAAAGAAGTTATTTCACCTTGGTATCCGAGATTGAGAAGTGGAAAGCTTCTCTGCACCTTCAATGGAGCTGGAGCAAAATACCCTCTTGGACATTCCTTCGCAGGAGAAAATCCCAGATCCAATAATCCCAATTGAAGGCTTAATCCTCCTCCTTAGGCTTGGAACTGAAGGACTAAACCACCCAGATGCATTTGCCATCTACACTATTAACAACTCTATACCAAGATTGTAGTTGTACAAAAAGAGAAAAAAGCAAGGATCTTTATTCTTTAGTTTACATATGAGAGACCAAGAATGAGAAAACAAATATTTATAGACCCAGAGCCCACGACATTAGAAGAAAATAAATAATAAAAAAAAGAAACAGAAACTATAATAAATATGGCAGAGACAGACACACACGCAGAAAGTTTTCCTTTTTAGTGAAATCTTTTGGAGGAGCGAGCGAGTATGAAATAAGAAAAGAGGGCGATTGTTCCAATCCAATTTGTGGAAACTCCAATGCTCTGTATCTGTGTACTCTGTCAAGCTCATACATGCAATGCAATCCCTTTACCCCATTTCCAAAATTTAATCTTTGATTTATGGGAAAAGGTCAAAAAAACCCTTCTCTATTTATTCTTTTATGTTTTTGGGTAAACTTTTTAAATTGAATCAATTAGATCTTTTATCTTTCTTTAGTTCATTTAACAACACAAATTAAAAATAAAATTATTTTAAGAAAAATTAAAGAAGTTTGAATAATTATTATTATATCATTTAATGTTGGAAAATTTTGAAAAAGAGAAATTTATATAATAATAATTTAATCTTAATTTTGAAATATAATAATAATTTTTCTTATTTCTCCAAAATATGATGTCATAAAATTAATGAAGAAAATGAAATTATTTTATGTGCCAAACTGAGTCAAAATCATAAATTTATAGGCTTAAATAGTCAATTTAAAAAATTTATGAATTTAAGTGAATAAAAAAAATAAAAAACTGAATAAAAATTTACACAATAATTCTTTTTTTTTTTTTTTGACCTTTTTCCCTAGATTTATTGATACTACCAAAGTTGGTTTTTGGGTACAAACTACATGCTTTTGAGTTTTCACTCCACAAACAATAGTTGATAGAATCTACTGTGTACATTGTTATTATGTTGTGTGGAATTCTTATTGGTGAGATTTGATTAGATTTGTGTAGAGTAACATGCAGAGGATAAGGACTGAGATCTTCTTTTGTTTTCTTTTTGGTACTTCTAATTGTTAAAAAAAAAAAAAAAAAAATTCTCTTAACATTTTACATAAAATACAATGAATGAAAATTATTATTTTTTTAAGATAAGATATTTTAGAAGGTTTTTCTTTTTCTCTTTATACATAATGCGTCCTTCAATCTGTTTAGAGTGGTTGAAGATGAAACATATCTGATTTAGACGGTATTAATCGGTATTAGGTAGCCGCTAATAGTTAGTAATTAGATAATTAAATATTTATAATTAAAAGAATTTATTTTTTAATATTTTAGTTATATTTTTAAATAGTTTAGTATTAAATTTTAAAATATTATTTTATATATTAAATAATCTGACATTTGAAATAGCCGTCTTAAAATCTAAATATTAATAATTTAAAATTATACTAAATGCTGAAAGTTAATAATTTATAACTATTAATTTTTAATTTTTTTAATCGCCAATTATGGACCTCTAATTATTAATAACTCTTCGTCATACCATTAAATCAAATATGTGCTCAATCTCAATTGACATATAAATTAATATGAAAAAACTATTATGAAAAAGACACCTTCAACATTATTAGTTATTAAATTACTAATTCAATTGAATATGATTTTCAGAGCGAGAATTAATTAAGATTCTAATTAAAAGAGAAAATACTGAAACTTAATGCTTTTATATAATGGAAATGTAAAATGTATATTACCATTAAATTGAGCTCACAAATCCTTTTATTTGTATTGGTTGTATGTGTGCATACAGATAACGATATACATACAAAAATTGTTGTGTTTTTATCCCAAGTCATGGTCTTATACGTTTATCTTTCCCTCAACAGAGAAAGTTAGAAAAAGTTTGTTGAGGTTTGAGCCGCTGTTGTGTTAAAAATATAATAATTTTTTATTATATTAATTTTTTAGAATTTAAAAAATTTTTATAAAAATTATGATATTATAATATTTGTTGTAACGAATTCAATTATTTATTTTTTATACGAAACAAAAATTAAATGAATTCAAATTTAACATACTTTTAATATATATTTTTTTTTAGATCTATTTAATTTTTATTTTATAAAAAAAAATATTATTAAATTCATTATAATAAATACTATAATATTATAATTTTTAAAAATTTATACAAAAAATTTTTAAATTCTAAAAAATTAATACAACAATCCCCTTAACCCATTTGTTGAACTATGAAGTCCATTTCTTTAAACAAGGTTGCTGTCTATTTGCCCTTTTCCTTTAGTTTTTTGCAGTTATCCTTTGCTGCTTGTTATAAGTCTTAAATACCGATAGGTTGCAGTTATCTTTTGTACAAGTTTAATTAATATTATTAAATGCAAAAGAACACAATATTATTTATAACTTATTTAATATAAACGATTTTCATATAATTTATTTGAATTTAAATAATTAATTATATTTAAATCATTTTCAATTGAATTTAATAGATATTATAAAATATAAAATTTGATCAATTAATTTTACTAATAATGAGAAATTTAATAACAATTTTGAAACTACAATTTATTTTTTTAAAAATATTGTCTAGCAAACCAAATAAAAAATAGAAAATATAATATAGTAAAGTCTATTATATATAAGTAAAAAAAAAATAGAAAAACCATTAAGCATTACCATATATAAATAATTTAATAAAACTCTTTTATTTTTGGGTTATTGAACAAATCTACTCCAAATTTTATATATTTTTTGCAATCATATCCTATTTTAAGAAAATAGATAATTTTGTCTCAATTTGAAAAAAAATTATTACAATTACATCCTAAAGGTCAAAATTAAAAAATTTAATTTTCTTGGTTTATTAAATAAATTTATCATAAACTTTATATCTTTTTACAATTATATCATATTCTTAAAAAGTCGACAATTTGATCTCAAATATATAATTTTGAATGAGTCATAATTTATTAAAAACACTTTATATATATTCATTAAATTCTAACTAAAATCTTAAATTAATTTAATTTATCATTAATTTAGGATACGCTACTCTTTTATACAGTTAATATAGTAAAAAAAAAACATATATATGTAGTTAATTTTAATAAAAATCAACAAGAAAATCTCACATCCTCTTTTTTCTGCAATTTTTTTGCCATTTCAACAAACCCAATCCACCATACATGTTACTGTAAGAAAAAAAGAAGACTAATTTATGAATAATAGAAGAAGAATAAGAGGAAGGCTGCAGTTGGGTGGTAGGTTGTTAGGCTAGAAATGTGAGAAATTGATGAACTGCAACAAACCTATCGGTATTTTAGACTTATAAGAAGCCGTGATTTTGTGAGTGTACCACAAATTAATTGCAAAAAGAGAAACAAAAAAGAAAACTCTTCTTTTTTTTTCGTGAGTTGTTTGAGTTGCATTATATTCAACTATGAATTTGGTTTTTTTATTGCTTAAAATATGACGACTTTGAGGAGTCATTACTTCCATTTTTTCACACTTAAACAATCAAAGTGTTCTGTTATATTTATTATCTCATTTTTTATTTATTATATTTTTTTATATATCATATTATTTATAAAAAATTATTAATTATTAAAATATTTTAAAAAATAATATAATATATAAAATAAAAAATCGAAATAAAATAAAATAAAAGATTCAAATTAACTTAAAACTTGACCAACATTTGCCTAACCTTTCTCCAAAAATTCACTGCAATAGATAAATGAATTTTTATTCTTTATATATGCAATCCAGAGAGTATTGGTATCGCAACAAGTGACGTCATAGAGAGGGAGTGTTACAATTGTTGTCTTCTCCATTCTTCAGTTCCATCGTCGATAAGTCACAAGTCTCCATTGCCATCTTCGCTCGCGCCATCGAGCACTAGTAATGAGTCCTCCATTGTCTCTGTTTAAGCCAAGCTTACACACCCAACAAAACTTCGACGTTGATCGCAGCAAGCTTGGGCTCGATTTTCGTGATTCTGACAAGCTCCATTTGAACCTCGTCCTTCGCGAGTCACTCGCAACCCCGGTGCTAACTAGCAACCAAAAGTCTCTAATTTTTCACAAACAGTTTGACTTTCTTTAACCTTTGTTTTCAACTTTCAACTTTCAGATTTTCTTTTTTCATTTTTCCATTTTAAAAACATATATTCTCTTTTGGTAATTGAAATCATCAATTTGGCATTGCATGTAAATAGTTTTCGAATACTGTTTCCATGGGTCGATCGAGACATGCCTTGTCCTCAAATCTAATTGAGTGGTAATCTGGCTCTGTTCGTGAACAATTCCCTTGTAAACTCCTGCAATAACAGTAACACTTCGGTGTGACCTGGAGATCTTCTGGAATCCCTCGCTTTACCCTCTCGCGCCGCAAACTGGAAGTCTGTAAAACTCATCAATTCTCTTGGTAGATTGGTCTGAAGGGACTCGTACGTAGAGGCTGGTGTGAATAATAGGTCGGGTCGAATCGACCCTAGGAAGGTCTGGTTCGACCTGGGGTGTGTAGACCCAGATACCGCCGATTTGGTCATTTTTCTCGACCACTTCGTGGCCCTCCCTGCGAAGTTCACGTGCCGCCATAAGACTGGCGGCGCCTGCGCCGATAACGACTATGCTGCGATGATAGGTGGGCGACGGTTACATAATTTGAGGAGGAAAGAGAATTTACAGAGGCGAATGTAATAATTTGACTAAAAACATGTTCAGGAGATGTAAAAACATTTTTATTTTTGCCATTAAAAGGAATAAAAAAAATACCAATATCTTTACAACGCAGATTAACATTAAAATTAACATTAACATTAATTTTCTACTTCAATGATAAAACATCCTTAAAAATACAATACATTTGTAATTTATAAACTGCTTTTGTAAGAGATGCAACTTTCTTTGAATTTCCTCGAAGTATATTTGGTGAAATCTTGAATAGCTTCCAAGATCAGGTGGTCATCTTCCCATTTATCGCGATACATATTTGGGTTGAGAAGAAAGTTCTTGTGAGCCCCATAAAACATTTCTTTTCTCCATTCTTCAATCTTTTCACACCCGCATTTTGCAGCAAGCCAGTCGTAGTACTCAAACTGCAAAAACATATGCAAAGAATCACCAATTGTAGTGCCATTGAGAGACTTCTAATTTATCATCAATAGAAAATTAAGTTTAGACTTCACAACTTGTCAATTCTTGCCAGATGATGATAAATAGTACAAAAGGCTTTACCTGAGACACACCCATGTCATGAGTGTATCTTTTTGGAATATTTGAAGCTTCAAGTGATAGGTAGAATGCTTCGATATCTTTCACCATCTCCTCTTGTGATGGAAACATAATCCTACCTGATAAAACAGCAGCTATCCACTTGCTTTGGAACTCAAACATTCGGAAAGTGATAACCTAGCACCCAATCATAGTAGAGTAATATTTTTCCAGTTGAAGTTAAAAAGAGCATCAAATACATAGAATTAGAATAGAACCTTCCACGGTAACCCAACAAATGAAAGCCATGGGGCCAAGACTGGTGGGAAAACATGCTTGTATAATGGTCCCACGCGATTATCATCCACTGTCACAATGCCATTGGTTTCAAGAAAAGGGAAATGATACTTGTACCTTAAAGATGAAGAAGTCATAACTAAAATTTCAGTTTCATTACTTAAAATCTTAATCACAAACATCTGTATGATTGTATTCGTATAAGTTATTGTTAAAATGAACTAAAATCAACAAGTACCCGGTGCAATGTAGAATGATATCAGCGAGGACAACTCTCCCATTTCGGAAAACCACAGAACCGTCTTTGTGGACACTCTCTATCTGCACTATTTAAATAAATATAATCATTATAGAACAAGCTATTCAAGCAGCATCAGGGTCATAAGCTAGCTGCACAAACTTCTTAAGATAAACCCCTCACTCTTCATCCAGGTGATATACCATAGAATGATGCCAGATATTATAATATCCAGGCTGCTCTTCATACGTTTCTTCAGCAACTGATCTTGATACAACATGGACCTCTTTGGCAACTTGAGCAATTTCTCTGGATATATCAATAGCACTTGCTGCAGTCCCAATTAAAATTACCACCTATTCGCAAAGAAAAAATATGCATAAGCAAGAAATGTTATTGAACCTTGAGAAGAAGGAAAAAAAAAAAGGCTCAACATCAACAAATTAAGCTCCACTGTATATCTATTGAATAAAAATAGAAACATGTTTTGCAAATTTTATGAGGACATGGAAATCAAAACCCAAATAAAAATATTATAAACATGATATTGTTGAAAATCTTGTTTCATTCAAATCTTCCTGTGCTGCAAGACTATGCATTAGGTGTTTTTTGTCTTACATTTTGGTTCGAGGACTTTATCAAGAAAGACGCAATCTTTCTTTTAAAGTTATTAAGCAAAGCAAGAAAAATGTAATTTATACCATTGTATTGTTGACATATATCTGTCAACAAATGATATGGAGAATGTTTGTTTCGAATTTTTGGACCACTTAGATAAGAAGAAACAGAAGCAGAAGTCCAAATAGTTTATGGGCCAGTTGGGTCAGGGCCTATTTGGCCTTCTGAAAACAGCTTATTTTGAGTCTTTATCGACCATAATCCAATGGAAAACGACCCAACAAATTAAACTCATGATAAAGCGATGACCGACAATTTTTTTAGATCAAATTCCAACATTTAAACCTTCGTTTTGCCAGTTTATACTTTTTATTTATTTTTAGTAGTTTTTGTTTCCTTATTTAATTTAGATAAGAAAATCTGTTAGTGTTTTTTTTTAAGACAATTATTATGTAATATTTTTATTTCCATTATGATATAGATTTTGTGTTTTATTTTATTTTTGGAATAAATTACCAAAACAGTCTTTTAGGATTTTCTTAAACTTATTCTCTATAAATAGTTTATAAAACTCTAGGGTTTGACAGTTTTTTTATTAATAAAATATTCAGTTATTTATTTCTGAGTTACACACTCTTATTTAAACGCTTATTCACCGCGTCAACAAATCAGGAAATTTTACAATCTAGTTCCATAACATGCAGCATCATGAAAGCAACAGAATACTGAATTGAAATGTAGAAATATTACACAATAAGAAAAAGTAGAAATATGACATACTTTATCTCGGAACGGCTCAGGGACACGGTAATTGTGGCTATGCACTTGCTTGCCTGGCCAAGAACTGATGCCTGAATATAACAGAACATCTTTATCATCATCATTTCCCAAAAATCATATCCAACCAGAACACTGAATATTCCTTATTGAACAAAGAATCTAAAATAAATAACAAAAATAAAAAAAATATATAGTCCTAAAATAGTGATTCCTATCAAACAACATAACTCTATCATCATTAATCAGTAAAACAAATAGTGATTCCAATCAAACAACATAACTCTATCATCATTAATCAGTAAAACCGTCAGTTGCAAATAAAAGAAAAATCAATAGCACGAGCATAATTAGACCCCAATCCATGAACCGAACATGAAAATTGCTCACAAAAAGAACCAATATTGAGTATAAATAAATTGAATACCTGGAATTTCAGCAGCACGAGGTTCAGTGAAATGCCCATTACAAATCACAACAGCATCATAAATCTCTTCATCAAAATCAAAATCAATCTCACCATCATTATCACCTCTCTTCTTTTTATACCTGACTTTCCACTTTTTACTATTCTCTACGAACCCAACATTAACCACCTCAGTTTCAAATCTCACCATCTCTTCAATCTCAAATTCCCTCGCAAAATCTTGCAGATAGAGTAGCACCTCTCTGTGACCCGGATACCTTCTAGGGTCTCTCGTTTTGTCGTTCTTGGGTACAAAGAGATAGTCTCCGAAACCCATCACTTCTCTTGGGAGGTTGGTGCGGAGAGAGCTGTAGAGGCTCGAGTGGATTATGGTTCGGCTGGGATCGAGGCTCAACGGGTCTGGTTCGACCCGAGAATCATAGACCCAGGTGCCACCGATTTGGTTATCTCGTTCGAAGACTACAACCATGTGGCCCTCACGACGGAGCTCACGCGCAGCAACAAGGCCAGCAGCTCCGGCGCCGATTACAGCGACCTGGAGGGAGGTGAGAGTTGGCATTGGTAAACGGTTGATTATTGGAATCAGCATTAGAGATACAAACGAGATTCTGTTCTTTTTTATATTGTCGTTATTGCCTGTATCTGTATGCTTTTGACTGCCGATGATATATTGACGGACTGGTGATTTTTAGTGATGTGACTGACGGTATTGGTTCTGACTGGAGAATATATGAGCCCAGTAGAGATAAGGCACGTGTAATTAAGTATATTACTGGCTCAAACTATAATCTATTAGGACAGTCGATGGTGTATGATTCTCCTTAACATTGGAGTTGTTATTTTTTTATTTTTTTTAAATGAAGAAATTTTGAAGTTAGTTTATGAGTTAAGTTAAATATAAATATATATATATAAGTCTAATTTATGAGTGATTTAGAATTTTTTATTATGTATCAAATAATTTTATTTTAAAAATAAAGCTAATTTATTATTTTTTCATATAATTATATTTATGTACCGTTTAACTAAAGTTTATATATCTAATATTTTAAATTATTTAATAATATATATTTTAAAAGTTTTAATAAAATTAAAAATTACTTAAAATAATAAGTAAATTTATATTAAATATAATAAATAATTAAAATTTTAAATATTTTTATAACTTAAAAAATATATCACTTAAATTATTTAACACTTAAAATTCAACTCTTAATTTAACATTTAATTTTAATTTTACTTAAATATTTTTCTAATATATCATATCTTATCTTACTTCTTAAAATAAAATAAGTCATATTTTATCTTACTTTTTAACATAAAATAAGTCAAAACTTGTAAAAAAAGTTATTATCGAATATGAAATAAAAATAAAAAATATTCTAAAAATAAAAAAAGAAATTAACCGTCGACATAATTTCATCAAAAATTAATTTAAAAATTATTTTTAAAATCTAAAATACTATGAATGACAAATTTTTATCTTACTTAATTTTTATATTAAATTCAATGTTTTGATACTACAAAATAGAATTATTCTGCTATATAGTTCACAACTCAAATTATTAGTTAAACATTAACAAATAAAATTTATAACATTATATTTAAAAATTAATTAATTTAATTCAATAATATTAAAATTATTTTTATAATTTTTATATTTTAAATTTAAATTTATGTCAGAGCAATATATATATATATAAATTAAACACTAAAAAAAAAAGAAAAATTAAAGAATAAAAGAAAAAAGGCACCCATTCCTAGGGAAGGGGACCATAGAGAAAGGAAGAAAAAAAATGGCAAAGTAGTAAATAAGAAGTAGAAAAGCACATATTAAATAACTGCGGTGGCTTTTGCAGTTGAAACTGTCATCTCTTTTAAAGCCCAAAATCTATTTGGCATAAAGAAACCAAAGAGTTAGAGAGAGAAACAGAGTATCCAATAAAAAGAAAATTATGTTGTGATCCCACACAAAAGCCACTAAGCTCATAGTAAAACGGACGAGGGACTGTTTTATTAAAAATATAATAATTTTTATTATATAAATTTTATAGAATTTGTAAATTTTTTTAAAAATTATAATATTATAATATTTATTATAATAAATCTAATAATATATTTTTTATAATTTTTATAAAAAATATATTATTAGATTTATTATAATAAATATTATAATATTATTTTTAAAAAATTTTATATATTTAAAAAAAGTCTACGTAATAAATTTGGCACAACAGTGCCTCAACCCCATAAAAAGAGAGAGAGAATTTGTCCTTCTTTCTAATAGGTTGTCTTTCTCTTCTTCACCCAGTGATCTGATTCCCCCTTTCTTTTCTCTTCTCTGCGTCTTATAATTATATATACACCCTTCTTTTGACTTAACTCTCTCTATATAGAATCTATAGATAATGTATCATTTGCATTCTTGATTCTCCTTCTTCTTTCTTCTGAGATTTTAATGAAAAAAGCAGAGCTGATTATATATATTTCTGGGTTCTTTTCTTCCTCTTGGTACTTTCTCTACCTTTTCTCTGCATTTTTTTTTGGGATTTGAGATTTTTTAATCAAGTTTCTTTTATATATATATATATATATATATATATATTGTTATGCTATCTTTTATAATATGAGATGGAAGTAGAATTTGATCTGATTAAATATCATTTTTAATGGATTATGAGTTTTATTTTATTTATTTAGTTTTATTTAATTTTTATTTTTTTGTGGTCGTTTTCAAAGTTGTTTTCATCTTTTTAGCCTGTGTTCATCATAAAATTACGACCTTTAAGAAAATCTCTTCGTGCACTGTAGTATTTAAAAAAAAAAAACATTTACCCTTGTTTATTAGCCTCTACTGAAGATATTTTCGTAAGATTTTTCATATTATGGACAAAAAGACGTTAATTTAGAGTCCAAAAGAAAAAAAAAATATTGAATATCTTCTGGGTAAGCAAAGAGCATTTGATTGATTTCGAAGAAGTTTATACTTTTAATCAAAATTCAAAACCTTTTTAAGAATATAATTGGGTCTGGCTGCATGAATAGTTTTGCATCTTTCTGCTCTACTACCCCAATCAATATTCTCTATTGAGTCTTGGATTGAATTGGTGTGGCAGTAATGCTACACTATGTATAATTGTCCTTTTTGAGGTTGTATTAGAGTGGAATTTGTATATTCTTTCTATACCCATGCCTGGATTTTTCTCCATTGGTTCTTTTGCCCCAGTCAGCGAATCTGACATTTGTCTTGTAGTGAATAGTGATAAAGGAGCTGCCAGAATTGGAAGAGAGTGGAACCAAATCATACGTTTGGCACTTTAAGAGGAGGGGTTCTATCAGAATTCAGAACTAATTGCATTGTACAAACTGTGTGCATAATTGTTGGTCATTTTACGCCTAAGATGTTGGGCAGTGAAGGGCAGCATAGTGAAAACACAACTTATTGAGGAAATGCAAGGAAGAGGAGAATATGATTTCAATTGCTGAGCATTGAAATTGTTTATAAATTTGATATTGAATTCCGTGTATATATAGCTTTTATGGGCCTTGTTTTTTATGTGAATAACTGGTGCCACTTCATTTTGATTAATTAAATACTTTAAATGGTTGGTAAAACTCACAAGGTTGATATTCAAGTAGTTGGAACTTCGAATTTCTCGCTATTCTTCATTTTTGCAAGAGCTTTACTGAAAATTCTGGCGAAAACAAGAGAATAAATGGGAAAAAAGTAGCAAGAGGAAGTTTACGGCTGAAATTACTTTTGATATTTGTGTCAATTATGGCTTTAATAGGTCTATGAACTTTTATTATTGTTAAACAATGTCATTTATGTTCTCAAGTTAATGTTACATATCCAAATTATATGTTTCTGTTCAGAAACTAATTTGCATTTTTCAAATGCTTGCCTAATGGTGATAATATATGGATTATTTATGTTGACACCTTTTTCTTGACAATGTGACTGGTTTCCTAATTATTACTGATGCTACCTATTTTGTAACCAGCAATATTATTTGGATGCTGTATAGGAATGATATCAATTACAGGGATAATTCCTCCTGAAAACGTTTATGTCTTCAAGGATGGAAGATGTGATATAGCTCGATGCATTTGTTCAATTTTGGCAAGGAGAAAATGATGATGCGAGGAGAATTTGATCTGAATACAGTTCAAATATATACAGATTCAATTAGAGAAGTTCTAAAGCAAACAATGCTCTATCAGGATGTTGTATTTAGGAATCAGGTATGATCTTACCCTGGCAGTAGAATATGTTTTTAGCTAGATTTTATATACTCAATTCCTTTGAGCGGATTGAATCCTTGGGCTACTTCTGAAATTATAGTTTGTCTGATTGCTTGTTAGTTGCCTTGACTTCTTAAACGATGTGTATTTTGAAGCTTTTTGGTTACATTCATCAAATATGGTTCTCATCTCCATGGTGAAACATGAGGCACGAATGTTGGAATAAAAGTTGTGCAAATATGAAAACCATAACTTTTCCTCTTTCTTCTCAGCCTAATTTTATTTGTTACTAAACTTTCTTGGAGTCCATGAATAGTTCTAGAATGATAAAATAGTCACTAACATAGGATCTTGGTTGTGAGTACTTAATTTATTGTTATTGATATTTGCTTAGGTCCATGATCTCCATCGGCTATATAGAGTGCAAGAATCACTTATGAAGGATTTTGGTTGGAAAGAGTGTAATGGATACAGTTCATGGAGTCCAAAATCTCAATCATCCCAGCTTCCTCTTACAAATCTTACTAGATATGAAACACTGGCAAAAGAAACTAGATTCTCCTTAACTGCTGAGGTAAGTGAAGCACCAATTTTGAGTATGCTACTATAAGCAATCCGTTTCTTATAACTGAAGCATCAGTTTTGAGAATGTTGTTATAAGTCTCCTCTCTTTTTGTAATTTTGGAGCTTGAACTCAAGTCTTAGGAGACATGCCAAATGAAAGTCCATTAAAAGTTGACAATATCGATAGCATAGAGACTTGATTAGTTTCTCATTTTAAAAGATTCTTTGCTTCATTTTATCCTTGAGAGAAAAAGTAACTTATGTATGGTCAAAGAACAGACAGATATGATATTATCATATCTTCCATTGACGACTTAGCTAAATAATGTAAGAATGATAATGATACACACATTAGTAGTTTTAATTTGTTAAGCTTGTCTTTAGGTGGGTTCAACACCTTTCGCAAGCCAAGGTTTATTAAAGGATAGCCAAGGTACATATCATGAGCTTCAGCACAGGCACCTTGATCTTCGACTATCTGCTGATGAATTCATTAACAGTGTTGAGGAGGATATTCCAATGAAAAGTAATGTTCAAAATTGTTTAGAAGGTCCTGTAGACTTTAAGCTTCCTATTTCTGGGGGTAGCTCTCCAAATGCTGAGAAATTTAACCTTTCCCTTAGCATTGGAGGGGATAATAGAACAATGGAAGGTACAATGAGAATTTGTTTCACAAAGAAAACACATTCCTGTTCTCAAAATGTTATTGATTTGGAAGAATCGGTTGAAAGGATACCAAATTTGTATGCAAAATGCACACCTTCTCTTGGCTGTGCTTGTCTGGAAGTTCATTCTAGAGGCAAGCATGAGTTACAAGCCTCTGCTTTCTCTGATCCAATAATTTCAACCAGTGTGAAGAAAGATCCATGTCATGAGATTACAGAAAGTAGCTCTATTCAAGAATACAGTGAATGTTGTCAAGAGCAGACCTTTTCCAGTGAAGGTATCTTTCAATCATCCATACAAAATTATTTAGAGTTTTATGGTACAATTTTGTGCTTTTGGATTTAATCTTGTAAAATTTAAGCACATGACTTTTTTTTTGGTGGTCTACTGCACAGGAATTAGAGAATATCGTGAAGTTAAAATGCAACAGTTCGCTTCATGTCAAGGAGGGCAGTTGGACCTTAACAAAGTTCATCTAGATGCCTATTGTTGTTGCTCAGAAGATCATATGCTTACCTACCCTTCAACAGAATGTGGTTCTCAAGGCCTTACTGGTACCGTACAGGATGGAACTTGTCCAACCACATTTCAGGAAAAAGTCAACCAGTGCATAAATGAAGCTTCAGAAATGCTTAAACAAGATAACGTGGTAAATCTTGCTCTTGTGGATTTCAACCAAAAAAATATGAGCACAGAGACGTGGACCAGAAATACTGGAAGAATTAGTGGTGCCGCATGCCTTGCAGTTTCAGAGTCTATGCTTAGGCCTCCAATAGGCATTTCTGAAGATCTTGGTTGCTGCAGTGGTGGTGATCACAAGAGTAATAGTGTTGAGCTGAAGTCGAAACTTGCAAGAGAAGTTAGTTGTGAGAAGAGTGAGGTAGAGAGTGCTCTTTTTTCATGTACCGATCAAAGTCAAAATTCAATGCAAGATGGAGATGGCAACAAGTCTCTTGCTTCATGCAAATCCTACTGCATCTCTGATAATGATTCAAGCAGTGCAAAGACAAAGCATTCTTGCATTACATCAGATGTTTTGAATCAGTGTTTGAAAACCCACTTACGATCTCAAGTTGGTGACATCATAACAGGTGAGCATAACCAAAAAACTTCTGAAAGTAGTGATATAAAAAATGACTGCTACAGCAAGAAGGAAGAGTCAGCTAAAGTAGATGTTTTGATTCAACAAGCAGCTGAATTGCCCATTCAGATAACCGCAGAGCATTCAGCTTGTAATGAAGATTCTTATACAAAAGTGGGATCGAAGGAGATGGAAGATCGCAAGAGAGAGCAACCACAATGTTCTTGTGATTCTTTCGAGTAAATGGCTTTAAACGTAACAGAAAGCAATCAGGATGACAATTATGTTTCATCAAAGCCATTTGAAGTGACTGACATTGAGACCAAAGATTTTGGATTTAAGTATAGACGGGGGAGGAGAATGAAAGATTTCCAGAAGGAGATACTACCCAGTCTGGCATCTCTATCTAGACATGAAATTCTTGAAGATGTAAACATTATGGAGGGAGTTTTAAGATCCCGCGAGTACCGTAAATTCAGAGGTAAAATGGCAGTTCAGGTTGAGAACTGTGCTGCACCAGTGAGGAGTAGACGGTCAAGACTTGGTTATGCTGGAAGAAGAAATTTTTCGCGAAAGTTCAATTAGAAGTTGATAATAGCATTGTAACTGAACATAACTCCATTCTGGTTCTGTATACCATCATTGCAAATATTGTTTGGTGTCATTTCCCAGATTTAGATATTAGAGCTAATTACTTTCTGAAAGATCACTAATGATCATTTCTTGTTTTTCATTCTTGTTATAGCAATCTTTCCTGTCCACTCCCTACCCCTCCTTCCATGGCACCTCTTATTTTTTCAGGGGGGTTGGATGGTCATTTTACAATTTTGTTTACTTACCTAAGGTATCAAGGGAGAGAAAAAACAAAGAATCTCCTATTTTGATGATGTATTGCTTCTTCACTGATGGTAAACAAAGTCATCATGCAAGTATATATTGTCTATAATGTACTTCTTTTCTTCTAATTTATTTATTTATTTATCCTACACTCTGTCTTATGTGATTGGCAATAGATGTTAGAGGTATCAATTATGTATCTGTAATAATTTTCCTTGTTTAATTATATTTTAGCATCTTTGATGGTTTATACAGGATCCGTGGATGCTTCTCAACTATATCTGCTATGGAAACAGCTTCACCAATACATTGTATTTTACTCTCTAAAAAAACTTTTCTGAATATTTGGGAACTTTATCATTTTTTTAAGACAAATTCACAAAACTTTGAGACCACATACGGATTTTTAAATCTTCTAGTTGTCAGAAAAACCTTTGTTTCTCTGTTTTTGAGCTTTATGCAAGATTTAGTTGGCTATCAATTTGGTCTCTTGTGTCATTATATATATCACATAAATCTAGGTTGTTTTTAGAGCAGCAGGAACCAGGGTTCATATTTGTGGTCCATATGCAAATATTTTCATGAAATCACAGTGTCTCTCCGGATTAGCGTCTGACATTTGAGCTTCCAATCGCTAGTATGAAGTGTTTGGTAAATTTAGCCTTAGGATTCTAGCTGTTAAGTTTTAGCCTTCAATAATCTTTGGTCGTCAATCACTAACCATTTACCGCTAATAGCTGACCTCTACACCTTTAAACCAAACAAGCAAAAATCTCATTTTCAACTTTGCTTCTCTCTTCAGAAATACTAGGTAAGTTTTTACTGTAAATTTAGTCATATTAAAAATTTAAAATGAAACATTATTAATGCTTAAATTGATCGTTTATCAAAGCAAGGCAGAATAGTAATTTACCTCAAACCTAAATAATCAGTTATTTTAATTAACTATATATCTAATTGGATTCTTTCTCGGAATATTTTCCTGTTGAACCTGTGGGCCATAAAAATTCTTTGTTTAGGACTTTAACTGTTCCAGCTTAGCAAAGCAACATATGAAATCCATTTAGATGGATACTTGAGCTACTTGATTTCATGTTATGTTAGATAGCAAATTCTTTTCTAAAGCCATTACTAAATTCCAACAATCAAAGCTCAAAATGATGCTTCACTTAGAATATGACAAGTAGTATAATTCTAGATATGTGAGATCATGACATATATTCTAGGTAAGATTACAATTATAGATGTGTTCTCTTTAGTGTGACAAGTAAAGGGGAAATAAACAAATGCAATAATGGGAAGAGTGGAGGCAAAGCCACTAAAACCCACCCTTTGGGTACAAGCATGCCTCAATCATGAACCCAAAAAGGATAAATGCTAATGGTCCAAGTTCTTGAGTGAAAGAAACAGCTTGAAATCCAAATATTGTTGGTTGGCTTCTTATAGTGGATTAGATTCATGGGCAAGTGGAGATTATGCCACATGCAGCCAAAGCTATTCACCTAAACCTTTTAATCTTTTAGTGTCATCTGTTTATATATATACTTATGCATTTGTATATTCCCCACAACCTCTATTATATGATGGGTAATCTTAATATTAAAATTCAAATTTGCTATCTCACAGTTCGAAGATATCCCTAATATATCCTGAGCCAAACTTCGTCAGTTATATTTTTCAATTAAAAAATGTTACACTTGTCTTGCCTATGATGGACCTGATGGTACAACATTAAGAAAATGGGAACTGCAATTGGCTAGGAACACAAATACATACACTCTGTAACTAGTCATATACAGAACTCTATGATAAAAATTTTATAAGGTTGATGAGATTTGGTTCTTAAAGAAATCTCTCTTTTTTTTTTTTTTTGTTGAATCACTTTATTAGTCATAGTACAACTTGAACATGATATTTTACAGTTATCTTTATTTATACTCCACCATTTTCTATCTTCTTCAATTTTTTTTTAAATTTCTTTTATTTTTTTAATTCAGATGTCTATTCTGTAATCCAAGCTGCCACTGACTACATGTAAATCTTGTTGGATTTTTTCAGTACCATATTGCTTCTGACTCAGCTTTTGGCCACCATCAAAGGCCTTAATATATAGTGATATACTACTACCTATATTTGGAAGAAACTTCAGGGGTGTGTGTTTCAATGAACCCAAGATGGGATTTCAAAGTTAATGAGGCTGTAGAAAGGAGTTTCAGGCAAGCTCATAATCTATTCAGTTTTATTTCTGATCAGAAATATCAAAAGAGAAGCATTCAAGAAGTTAGCTTAATTGCTCAAGGTGCATTAAATGAATTCAAAAATCTACTCACTCTTCTTGATGGATCAACAAATTCATGTCCTAAAAGAATCAAGAAAGGTCCTTTGCCACTTTGCCATAACATAAACCCACTTTTATTCATGGAAAATAGTCCTAATTCAGCGTTAAATTTCACTGCTCAACAATCCCATATAATCAAACAGCTATTCCCTCTTCAAAATATTCATCAATCAACTAATTCATTGATCCCAACCAAAAGTTTCAATTTTTATAGGGACAATCCATTAGTTCATTGTTCAGCTTCTGAAACTCAAATCTTTTCCAAGAACAAGAATGGGATCAGGATTGAAGAGGCAGGAAGAAAGTGCCTAGCTTCAACTGGTGGATGTCACTGTTCAAAGAGAAGGTAAATCCTCATTCTCGTCATTGCTAGACTACAGTGTCAAAACTTTTTTGTGATTTACATTTTCGAATTTGTTTTACATATTCCATTAGATGTAGATACCTGAAATTTATTCTGAAATTAGTGATAAGATTTTAGAATACTTAAATTTATTCTATCTTGAATCAACTCGTACTTAGTTTGATTTGTACATCTTAATTTACAGTACTTAGATGCTGGAAGACCCTTTTTCATTCTTTATATATCATGTGGCATTTATACCCATAAAGACAGTTAACTTCTTCTCTCACACCTTCTTTAAATTATCCATTGAACATTACTTGCACTTAATACTACCTCTATATAATTACTCAAAGAACTTCACATTTACAACTACAAATTTTTATCATTCACATAATTATATTTATAGTTCATCTAATTTATACAGTCTTTATCTGCATTGAAGCAAATATATGTGCTTGTAGCTGCTAATTGAATTAATGGTTGCTTTCATGTTTCTTTTAATTTGTTAATTAAGATATAATTACAGGAAACAAAGAATCAAGAAAATAATTCAAGTACCAGCTTTAAGTAGCAAATTAGCTGATATACCACCTGATGAATACACATGGAGAAAATATGGACAGAAGCCCATAAAAGGATCACCTTATCCTAGGTATATATGTCTTTAATTTTCTTAAATATTTATTTTTTGTATTAATAAAAGTATAATTTGATTCAAGAGTAATTTTCTCACATAAATACAAATATATGTTTTTTCTTTTTTTTTGAAAGGAGCTATTACAAATGTAGCAGCATGAGGGGATGCCCTGCAAGAAAGCATGTGGAAAGATGCTTGCAAGATCCCACTATGTTACTTGTAACCTATGAAGGAGACCATACTCACTCCAAACTCACATTTCAATCACCTAATAATATCATGGTTCAGGTTTAATAATATTAATAAACTCAAAACAAATATGTTCTTTCCTTTCAGTTAATTATATGTTAGTTAATCCTGTTTTATTGTCTTCTTCAAGTTCTAATAATTTCTATAACAGATTTGCATGTGCTAGTGTACTAATGAATTCTAATTTGCTGTACACCTAATGGATTCTTTTTTGGATTTTGCTATGTGAGATTGTAATTTCGAATCCTAATTTAAATGAAGCAAATAATATTTCAACATGAATAATTGGCTATAACTTCATAACTTGGCAGAAATGGAGGAAAGGACCTCAGCCAACACAACCTCACACATGTAATAAATCCATTATTTTTCCACTAGTGAAGTGCAGGCTTTATTTTTTCACTTTAGAATTTTCTTTGAATTATTGAACTCTTAAGGTACATTTTCAATCATGATAAACTATGGCCTTTCCTCCCATTAGGATTTGCATGGACAAAGTGGGCTGCAACTTTTATAATTGTAGATGTCTAAGTTAATGAAAATCAGCCCTACTTTATCCATGATCATAGAGTCGTCCACTCTATCTAAGACACCCAAACATTGGCCGACCATTACCAACTCTAGAAGCAATAACTTGTAGTCTTGTACTACAATGGATTCGGTTCTATTAGTAATAACTAGCCCATAAACTTTCTGCATATTGAGCTCTGTGTAATGTACTTTCTCTTGGATCTAGAGAAATTAATAAGGAAAAATTACATAAATATATTGTTTTTTTATTATTTTTTTTATTTTTACAATTCCTTTTTTTTTATATATTTCTTCTATTTTTTAGTATATGTGTTAATATACGTTCGATATATTTAATATATATCGTGTTTTTAAAAAAATATTTTTAAATATCTAATATTTTTTAAAAATATTTTTATAATAATAAAAATAATTTTTTTTTCTTATTTTTTCGATATTTTTATAAAAATCCCAATTAATAATTGAGCCTTTCTATTTCCACTAGAAAAAATAAAGATTGGTAACTTTTCTTATCTTGTTGAGGAGTTTGTCATTAGCAGAACATTGCCTATTTAATCACACTTTTCTATTTATTGCATACTCTTAATTTGCTACAAGAATCTTGCATTTAAATCTTTACTCATATTATTATTTAAGATCCTCTTATAACTATAGTCTATAATTAATATTAACACTAATATTAATCAATGCTTATTGAATATGATGAATCTTTAGATTGATGCATGGAATGGGTTTTGTACGACTTTAAGAGTAGCATTCTCTAAAGCTGAGCACCATTTTTTCCTCAACAATTAGTGATGTTGCTTTGCTAGCTTGGGTCATTGGAAGTAGGCCCCAATAATTTATTTTTATATCAGTCTTTAAATCTTTTCATGGAGTAAAATGGTGATATAAGTACAAGTCCTAGTCGATGCCCACATCATCCTTAATAGATTTTTCTTTGAAACTAAGTACCTTTGGATTAGTCATGGTTTACTAATTATTATCAAAGTTAGAAAACATAAGATAATAATTTAAGTATTAATCCAAACCCATAAAATATTTTTATTTTTTATTTTATTAATTAAAATTTGATTTTGTAAGATAATATCTTAAAAATAATTACTAGATGTATAAATAAAATGTGCAAATATATTTTTTTAAATTCTTACAAAAATGAATTAAAAATTAATAAATACGTAAATTATCTCAAATTAAAACATATAATCAACGTAATAACAATATATATAGAAAATACGAGTATTAGGCCCTTTTAATTTAATTATTCATAATAGTTGTTAATTTGTTAATAGCTGGTAGCTGGTAGATATGTATGATAAAATTATTATAGCTCTTAGTTGTTAATATAATTAATTATCATTAAAAATAAATATTTTATTTTTATTTAAATATTATTTTTAATATGATAATTTAGTTTTTATTTAAATAAATAAAAGTTTTTTTAAAAAAATTTAAATTGAAGTTTATTATTAATAACAATTATTTGACTATCTAATAACTACTAGCTATCTCTAAAAAAAATAAAACAAAACAAAAGAGATTGATTCAACTTGTTGAGTCTCAAAAAATTTTGTCAAACATCCACTTAATATTTTTTATGGAAAAAAAATATGAAATTAATTTTAATAAAAAAGTTCTTAAAATAATATTTACAAATTAATTAAATATATAAAATAAAAAAATACACATAATATAGATAAAAAAAAAAGTGATGGTTAATTGGATGAATAAGGCAAAATCAAGTATATGTTAACAATTTTCCCTCTCATGAATGTTTTGTTTCAATGTTCGAACAAAGTACATTTCATTAAAAATAAAAATAATAATAATAATAACTATGATGTTGGTCATAGGAATTTTGCAAAATATAATAATAATAATGTAAAATACAAATTTTATTTTGCAGGCAAAATTTCTTCAAAGTCATTTTCAACTGAATAAGCAATTCCAAGCCAAAGAATAATATAATTAAAATTCATTGGTGAACAAATTAATGAGAGTTTCCTATATATAGAACTCCATGTTGTTCTTCCTAAACAATCATAACTCCGCATAAAGATTTATTTATTTATTATTATTATTATTATTATTATATTTGAAATTAAGTACCTTTGGATTATTCATGGTTTACTAATTATTATCTATGTTAGAAAACATAAGATAATAATCTAATCTAAGTATTAATCCAATCCGTAAAATATGTTTATTTTTTATTTTATTGATAAAAATTTGATTTTGTAAGCTAATATCTTAAAAATAATTACTAAATGTATAAAATGTGCAAATATGTTTTTTAATTACTTAAAAAATGAATTTAAAATTAATAAACACATGAATATATCAAATTAAAACATATAATCAATTTAAGAATAATTAAAAAAAATATGAATATAAGTTTCATTTGATTAAACTGTTTGTAACAGTTATTAATTATTACCCATTACTGTTAGTGAATAGCTAATAATTATTACTATCAGAAATGTTTGGTAAAATTTAATTTTATCCCATTTTTAATGAATTTGTACTGTGTTGACCTATCAACTTATTTATTTCCGTTGACATTGTCAACAGGTGCTTACTGTAGAGTTACAAGTGCTTCAATGAAATATCTCATATTTGCTTATTATGCCTAGTTTAGTAGTGTTGCTTTGTCAGTTGATAAGTATTAAATTTCTACGTGTGTTGGTGCCTATGGCATTGGACTGTGAAGCCGGCTAGACTACATGAAGTATCAAGGCCACTGTTATCAATGAATGCCTTTAGTTTCTGTGAACTGTTTTATCTCAATTTCAGAGGTGCAATGTGCAATGACTAGATTTGCTAACTTCCTATCTCTTTTCAATAATATCTTGCCATATTGCAGGTGAAGTTATTAGAGAAGAGTATGTTCTGGAATATGGAAGTGACTGTCTTGAGATGCATGTTGGAGCAGTCAAATTGGGGGAACGTGCTTTAGTGGTTGATGATTTGATTGCCACTGGTGGCACTCTGTGTGCTGCTATGAATTTACTGGGTAACTATTTATTAAAAAAAAAATCTTTTAATTCAAGCTGTACTTACTCTTTCTTCTTGATAATTTTATTTTTTTTTGCTAAAATATTTGATGCATGAATAAGCAATTGTTAAATGAGGTGTATTGTTAATGTCTTCTAGCAAAACATTTCTTGATAATGTTTTACATACAAACAATTTGCTTTTGCTTTGATTGGAAAACCAACTAGGCAATTTAAAGAATGCACTTGCTTGATGGCATGACTTTAGATGACAATCAACAAATGAAGATTTGAGGTAGCCTGAACTGTATATAAAATTATAAACATTATAGAGTTTAAACCATTGACTTCCGGCATTACTATGCATGTACTTGATCAATAAGCCGTATCATTATTAGTTTTAGCTTATCGGGTAATGAATAATGATAAATATTTCTCATGGATTTTGCAGGGCCGTGAGCGATTGAATGGCAAACCCTTGCATGTACTCATGGAATCCCACAAATGATGGTAGAAATGAATCTCCTGTCATGGTTCATCAAATTCGAAATGTACATTAGAGGGATTGCTGGTTACTTCTTGTCTGCAATTTCTGCTATCGGTTTACCCATCTTGTGTTTGTCTTTTCGAACAGCCATTATATTTCCTTGCATGCGCTATAGACAAATTTACACTGTTGGTCCGACCTTTATTATTACAATATCTCCATTCCAATACTAAAATAGCTTAAAGAAAAAAAAAAAACATATAAACATATGTATTTGAACCAGGATTACAAGGGTTAATTTTGCTCACTCGCCCATATTATGAAATTTACAACCAAAGTTATTAATGAATTTCAATTGGATCAGTCTGATTATCCAGCGAAATATCCTCCAGGTCTTATGTTGCATTCCTATTTCTTTTTTGAAAATCCTAATCAAATGTTAAGTGGGTTTCCAAAAATATCATTTAAGCCAATTTAATACTCAGATTTTGGTTTAATGATAAGATTAAAATTAAGATTTTGACACTCATTATTTCTTAGACTCCAGATTGGATTCTTATTTTTATGGGTATTTTAATATTTGTTTAATTCTTAGTTGAATTTCATTTTGTTCCACTTAAAAATTTGAACACTTATTATATTCAATAAATATTTTACGTTAAATTTTAACTTATCGTTTTAAGTAATTTTTGACTGAAATGAGATTTTTATTATATATATTATTAAATAATTTAAATTATTTTAATTGCTTAAAATTTTAATTTTAAATATTAAATAATATTATCAGACATTATCTAAAATTTAAAAATAAGCATCAGATATAATAAGTCAAACTTACATGAGATTAAAATTAAATAAGAACTAATCAAAATATAATTCATTCGTAATTTAAATTATAATTAAATCTAATTTAACATTTAAACATGTATTAGCAAATCACCTTTTGATGGCTATATTTAGGTTTGAAGTGACCATCAAAGATGGTGACCAATGTGACCATATAACAACATTGCTTTTCATTGTCTCCCAAGGAAAGTAAAATTCAACTTACTGAACGATCATCTCATGAGAAAGCCAAGATTTTCTTTTGTCAAAGGTCATGATTATAAGTTCAATATTTTCACTAAATAACAACAAAGTGTTACCATCATTATTTTTGTTAATTAAAGGATTGATTTTTCGTTGATTTGACCGTATTTGTAATTCAATTTGCAAATTTATCGTATTAATTTTATTTATATTTTAATTAAAAGAAAGCAGGATTTGAATCTAAACTTATCATCAATTTTCACAATAAATTGAACATGATTAATTTAAATAAAATAAATTATATAAATTAATAAAGAAAGAAATAAGAAAATTAATCTACTATCAGAGAAGACAATAATTATGATGAGATACAAATATTCTAAAACCATCAATTAAAATATATTATTTATACCCTTAATTTAATTATTATTGTATTGTATAGCACTTCGGTAAAATAGGAAAAAGAAAATAAAAAGTGTTGGTAAGTGATCAGTTCTAGGACACAATAGAGTAAAAGGACTTTATTTCCCCCTGAAGACAAGGAATCAAAATCCAATGCCATTGTTATCTTCATAAGTTCACAATGACAATTGACGGGTAAATGACTCAAAAAATTAAATTTTAAAATTTTTTCTTATATAATTATTAAATTTAATTTGATGAATGTGAATATTTAAAATTTTATTTTATTTTTTAATTTTAATTTATTTGAGAATTTTCAATTAAAATTTCACTGAATATAATATCATTTTAATCATTTAACGTGAATTTAAAGTGACATGTTGAATTAGACAATTTGAATAACTATTATGACACATCATTTATTTCAATAATGTTACTTTTAATTGAAAAAAAAAATAGATTTTGATTTGTGTTAAGTATAAAATTTTAGCTATCATATTATAAAATTCATAAAATATAATGATTTTTTAAATCATTTTTAATAATACTGATATAGACACGGTTGAAGGGATCGATAAACAAGAATCCTTACCTCTATTCTACAATAATTTTGGTGTTTTAAAATCAATAATTTTCGTACAAATTATTGATTTTATTTATTGGTTAAATCATTTTATTTTAAATTAAAATTTTATTTTTCTAACTTTAAAAAATGATGCAGTCTTCAATCAATTGCTAATTATTTACCTCTGCATCTACGATTTTCAATTTCTATTTCTATTTCTAATGCAAAGCAAGTGGACAAAGAATAGTTAAAATGCAAAGAAATGCGAGGTATTAAAACTTAACAATAATATTTCTTATATAAACCCATATTTGCAATAATTCAATAATTAAAATTTAAATTTTCTTAAATTATCTTCTATTCAAATTAATAAATAATTTATTTAAATTTTAATATGACAAATAACTCTTTATTTTTTTTAAATTTAAATTAAAAAAATATTTTCACTTGAAAAAATTAAAAAATATATTTTAAATAAAAAAATAATTTTGAATTTATAAATTAAATTGAAAAAAAATATATTATTTAAATACATGAATATTAAGTAAAATTTAAATTGAAATAATACTTTTATTTAAAATAATTAAAAAAACATTTTGATAAAATAATAAAAAACAATTAACATAATATTAATAAAAATAATTAAATAAATATTTTAAATAAAAAATTAAAAAACTAAAATTTATTAAAATAAATGACTTAACATGACTCGAATCCACGTAAGATGGGTGGGTGATAAAAAAAAAAAAAAACCTATGATTAAAAAGTAAAAGTGGGTTAATCTTAATCAACATTTATCAACAGAATTTATCTCTTAAACCATACGAAATATCAACCAATCAAAAAATTGAAAATAAATAATGAAAGAAAAATTATGTGGATAAACTTGAAATTGAAAAAAAAAAAAAATTAAAAAGACAGCCATGAGAAATTAAAATGGGAAAATAATTGCCACGTATTTTTACAATTTATAGATAATAAGAAAGCAAGGTAACACTGCACGAGGATCAAACACCAGTAACTCGCCATTTCCTCCGCTCACTGAGTCAGACCCGACCCGCCCATCCAACAACGAGTCAAACTCTATTTGCTTCGACATCCGACCCGCAATGACTCGACATACAAGCATTGCTCTTCTTCCACTGCCACCGCCAGCACTCTCGTGTGCCCCACCGCTACCGGAAAACGTGCAAATCGCCGCCCCTTTTCCGCCCGGAAAAACCCACGCTCCACCGCTGGCTTCATGAACGCCTCCAGTGGGACCCAGACAATAGAACTGCATCATCTCGTTTCCGTCAGCGATGCACCTGGCATTCTCCTCCCACGTGCTCCCACAAGATAAACCGGCTCGGCTTTTAACCATGTCGCGATACTCTTCGAACCGGGTCGCCGTTCTAGAGCCGTTATGAACTTTGAAAATCATCTCGATCAGACCCGGGAAAGATTTGTTGCTCCAACTCGTGTGAAAAATAATTTCCACCACATTACGAGAAGGGTGGCCATCGGGGACCTCAGTCAAGGCCGGAAAGAGCGGGTCCGGGTTACGGGTAGAACGAGAACGAGAACGAGAAGGAGGAGCCGGAACTGGTTCGGATTTAGGTTTGGGTTTGGTGTGGGTAGGGGAAATAGAGGTGGGTTTTTGTTGATTCTGTCGTAGGTGGTGCAGACGATGGTGCTTCGGCCTGGTGTGACTTTGCTGTCTGGTAGCTGTGGCGGTGACAGTTTCAATAACGTCTTTGATGTTCTGACCACTCTTTCTACAACTGGAACTGGGTATTAAATGTTTGGGATTGGGACTAAAAACATCTTCAACAGTTCTTGATTTACATTGCAGTGATTTCATCCACCTGCTTGCCATTAAACCCAAATCAGATCTTCTGTTTAGCATAACTCTCTCTGTTTCTCTACAGAGTTTTTCTTCTGAATATTTCTCAGATTGTTGATTTTTCAACTTCCATGACTGTTTATCTGTCGAATTCTTGATTCTCTCTGAATAATCTTATGGTTCCATTTGAGGACCCAATATTGATTTAAAGAAAATTCAGATTTTGGGTTATTTCGGTGCTAGGACTGGAAAGGAAGGGACATGGCCCGATAATAAATGCCAATGGACTGCTCTGCTCTGCTCTTTGTGGATATGAATCGAAATGACGATATTGCCATTCATATGGTTGTTCTATCAACTACAATTCTTTTAACCGCCAACATAGATTCTTCTGTGTTTTTTTTTTGGAAAAATATTAATAATGTTTAAATGAAAATTTAAATGATGAATAAATATATAATTATTATTTCATTCATTCATAATAACATTCTAATTAAAAAATATATTATTATTAAAAAATATTTATTTTAATTTTTTAATTAATTTATTACTTTAATTTCCTTTTAATTTCTTAATTTTTTTATATTTTATATCTTTTAATTATTATTTTATTCCTAATATAATTTTTTTATTGAGGATATTATTATATAGTTCTAATTTTTTATCTCATTGTGTATCCCATTTATCAACTAATACATTCTTTTTATATGTCATATTATTTATGAAAAAATATTAGATGACAAAATATTTTAAAAAAAGATAATGTAATATATATAAAAAAATATGAAATAGGAGATGAGACATATAATTTGATAAAAAATCTAGACTAATTATTATATTGTTAATATAAAGTATAATTTAAATTAAAAAATAAAATAATTAAATTAAAAAATAATAAAAAAATATATATTTATTGTGAGACATAAATAATAATTTTTATTATAATGTGTTATAAAAATTAAAATATATCAATTAAAAAAATTATATATAATTATAATAATTTTCATAAATATGAATATTTTAAATATTATTATTAATTTAAAGAATCACAAATAACGGGATAGATAAGAATAATTTGAGAGAAATTTATTTTTTGATAATAATTTGTTTATAAATATAATATAATTAAATAATTCGATCAAAACTATGAGTTTATATAACAAAACACTTTAAAAGGATTTAAACCTCAAATTATATATATGTGTTTGTGTATTAGGAGAGGCACTCTAAACCGCTTTTTGAGTTAATTACCAACATTAACCTCTTAGTTAAATACCAATTAAAGCCTCACTAAATTAAGAAAATTATAATTTAAAATAATAAAAAGTAATATTTAGGAGTTCATAAAATAGGAAAAAGCATTATTTTTAATAGTAACAATAATTTTATTTTTCACATATTAAGACTTATTTTAAGTAACTATAATTATATAATTTTTCTTGTCTATTTATAATTATATTGCAAATTGTATAATATAATTTATAACACATAGAAAAATGTATAATATATATGATTCAAACTCGAAATTTTTTACTCCGAGGAGCATTTTTATATAAAAAAATATTATTTAATTTTGCAAAATGTACATTGTACTTTTGGTTTTCTAAATTTCCTTTTAATTTGTATCTTTAGTAATTTCATGCTTTTCATTTTATAGACAAGTTTTTGGCTCTTTTTTTTTTTTTGGTTAAGAATTAAATACATGGCTTTAGGTATCAGTGTACTATGTACCTGATAACAAAAACTTAATTTTTGCATTAAAATGTAAGTAGGTCAGCACTGAAACTGTCCTCTGAATTTGTTCGTTTGTAGAATTCTTTTATTATATGGTTTTGCTATTAAAGTAAGCAAACAATAAATGTCTACTTTGTGTGTATATTTAGGTGAGGCTGAATAAATTTGATCATTCACAAAAGGCATTTTTTTTTTTCCTGTAAAATAATTTATCATAGTTGTAACATTGATAAGAATTGAAATCTAAGATATAAAAATGAAAATGCAGGCAGATATAATTTAGTTGTAATTTGTAATTGTAAGTGTATATATATTTAATTGTTTGGATAATAGATTCAAATTCGATATTCTTTTTTAATATTAAAAAAATATAAAATTAAAAAGTAGTGAGTTTAAATTATTTAGAATTTTTTTTTATATAAAAATTATTGAGTATTCGGTATTGAATATCAACTATTCTGAATTAAGTAAGAAAGTATAAATTTTTTCAATATTGATTGAAGTATTCATAATTATTCAAACTCGCGATCATTATTTAAACAACTAAGATATTTATCATTTGGACCAATCAAATATTGTTTGGAGTTTCTTAACCAAATTAAACTAACCATTTAATCACAACAATGAATGCTTACTAACTTGACAAGTAAAATAATTTATTTGGCATCATCCTTTTAAAGATGAAAGATTAAAAACTACTCATGTTCAAAACTTGGATGAGGATGATTAATTAAGAGACAGCCATTTTGTTTAAGAATGATGGTGCTTAAGCACTTTATAAGTGTCTCTATACGCAATCGCATTACTCATAAAGTAAGGTATTTATATTATTTTCCTGTAATATTTTTTTTTAAGATAGTATCACAAATCCACTTTTATATATAATATCAAATATATTTTATTAATTTAAGTTAAATACAAATCATTCACGCTGAAATTAAAAAATTCATAAATTTATTAACATATTCATATTCCGTATATATAATATATATATAATTGGCATATTTTTGCAAGAATTATTTAGAATTTCTTATGTATTAAAAAATAATAATACACTTTATAATACATATAATTCATTTAAATTTATGAAGGATGAAATAAATAAATATTTAAAGAACACTATTTTTAAAGTATACCATTGAATAATCTTCATGTCAATATTATATGTTGATTTTTTAATGCCAAAAACAAGTGGTAGTGAATTTTCTAGTTTATTTTGACTTCCTTGCATCAATAAAATAATAGTAATTAAAAATAAAAACAAGTAGTAGTGAATTTTCTAGTTTATCTTGAATTCCTTGCATAAATAAAAATAAAAATAAAAATGTAATTAAAGAGGTAGAATCATTCATGGGAATTTGAAAGTGGGTTGAGGTGAGAATAGAATAGAAGAATAGAAAGAGGATGGAAACTGGCACAGATAGAAAGAGAGAGTGCATCTAAAAAAGCACTGAAATTTAAACTAGTAAACTTAAAATAGTAAACTTAAAAAAAAAAAAAAAAGTAATATATATTATTTTTGATAATTAATAAAAAATACATTTAATAATTATCTATTAAATTAATATTTTAAAAAAATGAATTATAATTTAGAACGTAATGAATTCTCTAAGCCATTATAGGTAGGGAGTCACTGCGTATAATTAACAAATTAATTAAGGTTGGTGCTTATTGGGATAATGACTTGTAGTTGCAATAGGAGACAATAATTAAATTTTAATTTTATAAAAAATTAAAAACTATCTTTTTTCCACACCAAATCCCAAATCTTGAGAATTGGTGATAAGTACGAACAAACCCATATTATTATTATTATGACTTAAAATTTAAATATAATGTATAATTACACCTTTTAATATATGGCTATCATGAGATTCCATAGGGTGATTTTGTTAAAAGAAGAGCTAATTACTTAGTTTTAAGTTTGCAATATGATTTTTTTTTTTTTTTTTTTTTTTTTTTTTTTTTTTTTTTTTATTATAAAAAAATAAAAATAAATTTAATTTTTTTTTTTTTTATTTTTTTTTTTTAAATTTTAATTTTTTTTTTTTTTTTTTTTTTTGTTTTTTGTAGTCGCCCGCCCCCCCCCCCCC
>CANXYC010911783.1:0-79837 GCA_948193065.1 Aleurites moluccanus | reverse complement strand
TTTTTATTAAACTTTCTAAGCTGTTTTATGTTTATTTGTTTTTGCATGCCATTTTAGTATAGCATTATGGGTTCTTCGCGGTACTGGTAGCATTGGCATCACCCGTACCCTAGGACCGTCATGGCTCCCAAGTTGGGCTGTGACAGGAACTTATAGGGTCACACATTTAGATCGGATCGATAATAGGAATTTTAATTCATGAGATGAATTAAAATTAAATAAGCATTGGGCTAAATTATTTAGCTAAGAACTAATATAAGCCCAAAATTCGAGCCCAAGTCAGATGGAGCGAATTAGGGTTTTATTAGTTAACCTAATGCTAGGGTTAAAAGCTTATAAATACACATATGATGTTATTTTTAAGAGAGAATTTTTTTCTACCGTCTTTCAGAAAAAGGAAGTGAACCCTAATCTTAATTCTCTTAGACGAATCTAGCAAAACGTCTTAGAGATTATCTTCTTGTTCGTGAGACGAATCAAAAGAGATACGATCTGTTCGTATGAATACTGTAGAGGCAGAAGGCGCAAAAGCTTTTGCTCCTGACTCAGAATCGTTCTTTCGTAGTCGAATCATCAACCAAAAGTATAAATCATAACCTTCTGATCTGGATCTTCATATGAATCATAGAGGAAATCGAATAAAAATTTTATTCCGTTGCCCTTTTCTGATTTCGATTTCCTACACATATTGGTTTGCTTTTCAAAATATCAAAATGTCCATCTTTATTGTCCTATCAAGTTTTGGTTCATACAAATATAGCTCCAACTGTGACTTTCGAGTAGTTTGAAATGCTCTTGACTTTCATAGTTATCAAATTCCTAAAGCAAATAAACAAATAATTCTATAAATTTGTAAATTTAATAATTAAAATAATTCATTAATTAAAAATCAACAAAATAAAAATTATTGAGTTACCTTTATTACATCTGTAGTGCCTTTACTAAAAGAAATTTTAAATCCACTATCTCTAATGTGATTTGATGTGCTTGAAATTATAGGAGCATTTTGTACATACTCATTAAAGAGTGTAAACAATTTATCCTCGATATTCAAGAACTCCAAAGAACCACTCATACCATTAAGCTTCTTGTAGCAAAAATTAACAAATTGAAGCTTATAACGAGGATTCAGATAACCATTATAGCCAATATCACGTTAAAATCTGCCCAATATTTTTTGAACTTCTGAAACATTTGTGTTGCCATTTTCTTCAAATACTCATCCTCGCCATCTATATATTCTTTCAATGTCAAGTGAGCCACAAACACGGAAGAGAAATATAAATTTGAAGTAGGATATTTAGTTCCAGAAAAAACACAAGTAATATCATAAAAAACACTCAAGAACTTGCAAATCTTTTGAACTTTCTCCCACTCATCTTTAGATGGACAAGATGTATAGTTTGAATCAGTAAGTTTCAAATGACAAAAAGTATGACGATAAAACAAAGCACCATCATTGTCGTTTTTTCTAGGGCCACCCAGACGACCTCTAGTAACATGTTTTCCATTTCCAATCCCCCTTATCACAGGACTCTAATTCAATATCCCCCTTTCCCTTTGTGCTGGCACTTTGAATAACAATGATTTTAGTAATCACTGAAGTAGAGCTGTAGTGGATGTCACCTACAAGGTGGAACTCAACCATCTTAAGGTGGAACTCAACCATCAAGCATTAAGATGGTTGAGTTCCACCTTGTAGGCATATCTAGCCTTAAACTTCTCTTAGCATTTAAGGCCATATGCTTAACGCACTTGAAATTTTAGTTTCCTCATTTGTGAACCTCTAACATATTTGATGCTCTCATGAATTTTTTCAATAGAATAATCTATATATTTCAAACCATCTTACACTACAAGATTCAAAATATAAGCACTACAACGAATATGAAAAAAAATCACCATTACAAAACACTGCCTCTCTTATATTCAATTGAGAAACTAATAAATCAACAAAAAATGTGTTAGTACTAGCATTGTCTAAAGTTATAGAAAATAACTTTTTCTCAATTCCTCATTCAAATAGCAAGGTGTAAATTTTTTTTAAATAAATTCACACAGGGAGTGTCATGAAACAAAAATTCAATACTCTTTTTTGTAACACCCAATCTTTATCAATAAAATAAGCTAAGCGGGTCAACTCAAATTTCACCTATTTATTGACCTTTTATTTTTAGATTAATATGAATTTAACATGATCACGATTAATATCAAACTAAACTCATTTATATCGTGTCGTATTTGCGGGTGGTGTCCCATATTGCCACCCCAACTAGACTCAGTGTTCACTAAATTAGCCTATTCGAGTCATGGTCGTCTCCAACATGACAGATATTATTGAACGTAAACGACCCCAACTAGTTGATGCTGTACAATCACAAATATATCCTTCAAAGCTGCTTAGTTGAATTTTGGGTCCCAAGTCAATATGACGTAGCTCTTGTAATTACATCACTCACGGCTCATTGTCTTGATTATGGATTCGAGGCATGGAATGGAGTTTATGAATTTAAAATACCTTTGAAAAAAGGAGTCTACCCCCAAAACCGTTTCTCATTTAATTGTATTATTTCAACGATTAAATTTATCATCTACCTTTAAATTAAAAAATCTACTAATTAAATCAGATTTCAATACAAATTTATTTTATAATTCGTGAGCTTTTATACACATAATTTAACTAGTGATTAAGTATTAAATATAATATAAATTAATTAATTTTATATAAATAAATTTTAATATTTATTTATATATAAATTCATATATATAAGGGCTCGTGAATTTTAATAATATAAAAATTATACATTGAAGTAATATGAGTAATTTATTTTATATGTAAATTTAAATTTATTTTTTATAATTTAATGAAATGATATAAAATTATATAAAAAAATATGATTTTATTTTATTGCGAATATTTACTATTATGTAATTTTCTCATCTATTAATATAAATTTTACTTTTTAAAAAACATATGCATATGTAAAATATATTTTTTAATTTCTAAAAAACGTGTTACATGTACTCTCTAAATTCCCGATTTTATATTGAAGACCAGCAGAATATGACACGTCATACAATAAACAAGCTTTCCCATTAAACTCACAAGCAAGCAGATAACAATCTCTGTATTACCCAGTTTCCACTCACTTGCCTCGTCTTCGTCTTCATCTTGACTCCTATCTATCGAGTTTTCACTTTTTAGGACTTTCTATACGTATACTGCTCAAAGTCTCAGTCAACCGAAATTTTCTTTTCTCATTCTATCTGATTCGTTTTTCGAGCTTATTAGGGCTTCTAACTTTTACCTGGTTCCAATCTGATCCTGTAGCTGATTACTCGGTTTCTGGTCTAGGGATCCTGCATCGGTCCCGCCATGACCGTACTGTACGACTTCAATCAGTAGCAGTTTCATTTAGCGATTTATCGTGGATTAACCAATACTTAAATTGAACACTTGAGCTGCTAGTTAAGTCTAGTGAAATGAAGTGATTTCTCTGCAATTCGTGCACTGTTGCAAAGTTCGGGAACCAGATATGTCGCAATCAGGTAAGGACCTGAATTATTTTTAAGCAGTGGAGTTTTTAGTGTTTTTTAATTATTTGAATTTTTTGTGTTTTCTCAGGATATGATATTAAAGCTCTGCTTCAAGAAGCTCAAATACGATGGCTGAAACCTGCAGAAGTGCTATATATATTGCAAAATCATGACAAATATCAGGTTACTCAAGAGCCACCTCAAAAGCCAACTGGTAAGCTATAATTGTCTTTATATATATATATATATATATATATATATATATGTGATTGATTACTTTCTCCTTTAGTGGAATCAGCAACCCCATTTTTTGTTTTCTTACTCATTGGATTTGCCAACAGGTGGATCTTTGTTTCTTTTTAACAAAAGGGTTCTTCGATTTTTTCGAAGAGATGGTCATAATTGGCGTAAAAAGAAAGATGGAAGAACTGTTGGGGAAGCACACGAACGACTTAAGGTTTGCCTTTCTCCCATTCGCTTCCCTTGTTGCCATATTTCGTTCCATTTTATAGATTGCTTTCAGTTTTGTAAATCACTTCTTAATACATTCTTATTGTAGTATCCTCTGCAGGGTTGACATAAATTTCAAATTTTATGTACAATTTTATTATATGAATAGCAGCAACTTTTCTGGGAAACCAACATATTAACATGCTCATTGTATTAAAGCTCTTTAATATGGAGGAAAGCTTATTGAATGACTTTTGAATTCTTGATCATGCTGTTCTTTTTCCGAGAATTTGATCCAAAGTCATAATCATATTCATATTGTTCTTGTTTCCTATTTTGCATTTGTTGGGGCTTGGTTTGCAAAATGTATCAAATATTTTAGAAAAACAAAGTTAAAAAATGTGCAATACATATTACATGATTAGATGGATAGTTCTTCAAATAAGCATGGAACTATTTGACAGTGTGCCAAATTTCTGTTCTGCCTACCCTTACATGAATGTGCATCTGGTGGGCAAATTTTGTAATATCTGAGTAAGTTATGAAAGAATCTGTCTATTAGATAATTATAAAATCATCCCTTGCAAAATAATTTTCAGTCTATTGCTACTTAACTTATCATGATTTTACGTGGCATGCAGAAGTCTATACCATTTGTGGGGTCATTTTATTAACACATATTTTCTATTTCATGCATTTAATGTGTCTTAGGGTTGATGGATGTCTATGTATTTGACATTTTATTTGCATGATTAGGTTGGAAATGTTGAAACTTTAAATTGTTATTATGCACATGGAGAACAAAATCCAAACTTTCAGAGACGCAGCTACTGGATGCTGGACCCGTGAGTATGCCTATATATATTCACTCTTGTTTTCCCAGATCTTTTAGGTTTTGTGATCTTCTATAGTGTTAGAGATTTTCACATTCAGTTGATGAAATGCTAAGGTAAGTGTTGTGCAGGTAAATGGAAAAAAATATTATCTTAAATTATCCTCTTGAGTTACACCCCGTTATGATAAATCTTATTCTATAGGAAATAAGATAGATTGATAAAGTTATGAGCTGTATTTATTCACGTTTTGTTTTTCTTGTCAGGGCATATGAGCATATTGTTCTTGTTCATTATAGAGACATTGCTGAGGTAAGTTTATAGAACCAGAAGGTGAAAATGCAAGAATTCATGTTATCTACCTTTGCATATATCCTTTTATCAACCACAGTGATAACAGGACATGCTTACTAAACTGCAAAAGTCTTGACTCTGATCTAATTCTTCATTTGTTTTTCCTTTTCCCTGAAATTTCACCCCCCATGCACAAATTTCAGGATTTTTATTTACTGCAGTGCTGCCTTGGGATGAATTCTCTATCCTTTGGATGAATTCTCTTTGACTCAGTGTCTTTTTGTGGGACATCATTCACTTCTGATATATGATCCCTTTCATTTTCTATTAAAGAAATTTGATATATTTCACCATTGCAACAACATCGAGTGCTGCACAGCTTGAGTTCCAAATTAATGTGCGTGGTAACATTTTATGTCGTCAGGGAAAATCCACTTCTGGATCTGCTGTGCAGTTATCACCAGGGTCCTCTTCCATTTTATGCTCAAGTCCAGCATCTTATGCTACTCATAATAGAGATTCTACCTCTGTAATTAGTGATGTACATGACCCATATCAGAATTCATCTAGTCCAGGCTCTATAGAAGTTAGTTCAGAGGTAGTCACCTTGGACAATAGATTAGACACTTCAGCAGAGTTTACTAGTTCGGCAAAGAATGAGGTGAGTCAATTTTTCAGAAGGTTGGAGGAGCAGTTGAGTCTGAATGAGGACAGCATCCAAGAAATTGGTCCATTTAATGGTCAGGAAGGAGCCACAAATGATCCAGAACTTCTGGAGTATGAAAGGCAATCCTTGAAGAAGGATCAATCTGCAATTTTTCTGCATGGACCAGAATATATTGTAAATAATCAACATTATGGTGGTGCTGGGGTGCAGTTGCAATCCAATGGTCTTGTTCATTCTCAGGATGCAGGTTTGTTATTATGTAATTTATATGACCTGAACTCATTAATATGTGTCTTAATCAGTTCTTTCAGTTTCTTAACAATATATTATGTTTGGTGGATATAAATGATGTATGTTCTTATATCATGTCTAAGTTGAATAGGGTAACAATTTGGGTAAATTATTATAATATCCCTAGGATATGCCAGAATTAGCACCTTAGTCCCTATTCTTTCAAAATTAGCACTGTTAGTTCCTAAACTACTTCCAGTTGAAAATGCAAGATTTTGAGGATTATAAAGTGTTATGAAATATAGTAACTCAAGGACTGAATAAAGTGTTATATTATACTTCAAAATTTTAAAGGACCAAAGTGTTCTATAATTTAAAATGTCAAGGACGAAACTATATTTAAAAATTCATAATTTAATAAACAATGAATAAAGTGTAACAAAGATAAAATTCATCAAAAAAAAAAAAAAATCAAAAATCAAGCTGCCTGTTCTTTCCGCCACATGGCAGGCTGTAGGAGCAGCAAGAAAAACTTTGTTTCCAATGGTGGAGGAGGATTGATTTGTCTATTGGGTAAATTGGTACTTTTACAGTCCTAACATAATGCAGCTCCTTGTTGGGCGCATTAGAAGATTTTGAGCCCCCCCAACATCAGGAATCTTTTTTTCTAACATAAACTTTTTAGGGTAGTTAGGGACTAATTTTTAGGGTAGTTAGGGACTAACCATCTGTAGTGTTCTCTTGTACCTTGGAAACCCTGAATTTTGGATTCTTGGTGGGAAATCCACTAGACATATTTGCTCCTAAAGTTTTGAGTGATTCATTGATTATTTCTAGCTGGTACAAGTTCATGTTTGCAAGTTTGACAGACATCAAACAGATCTACTTACGTAGCTTTGCTAATTTATGTCATTGGTACCATCTTTTTCTTTGGTCATATGTAAATAAATAAAATGGCAAAAGAAGCAAGAAAGAGCCATTAATGACTCTGTTTTCTACAGCTGACAGTGGCACATACCATCAATCATATTTACATGTGCATGCAGATGGAAGTAAAGAATCTGTGTCTTGGAATGAATTGTTGTCCTATAAAACTTCATCTGGTGCAGAGTATCAGGTGAAATATTTAAACTTGTGCCATTTATGATATCCTCTTAGATCTATCTTATGATATTCCTGGCAACATATAGTCCTTTCTTATCTTCAACGTCATGCTCAATTCACTCTGGGCATGGGGTCCATGTGGATGACTACATAAATTATTATGACAATTATCAATTAATTGAGAATTTTGAGAGCCAGCCTTAGTATTTCTTCCATGACAGTGACTTGGTAATACTTGCAACAGGAAAAGCCCCAGCCTTCTTTGAGGGAACCAGCTGACCAGCATGAGTACTCTCATTGGCTAAATTCCAATGGAAATAATGTCAAAAATTGTATGAATTCTTCTGCTGTTTTTAGAAATTGTCATTGCAACTTTCAGCATCTTTTGAACTCTTGATAAGCTTTGAGAACCCTTTCACATTGCCAGCTTCAATGTTGCTGCCTCAACAAGTTGATAATTTTGAAATTCCTGCTTACCCTTCTGTCATGGAAACTCAAGAAATCAATCCTGATTGCTACAATATGCTCTATGACCGAGGCCAGCTTGGAGTGTCCATTGAACTAGATTCAAGTTTGACTATTGCGGAGCAGCAGAAATTTACAATCCGTGTAATATCCCCAGAATGGGGTTCTAGCTCTGATGCTACAAAGGTATATCTCATCAAATTCCATATCATTTCACAGAATTTTACTCTTCATTTAATGAGAAAGTGGCATTCCAAGAATGGATCTGTTGTGTGGTTGTAAAAAATTTAGTAACTCATTGCTCAAGCACTTTTTTTATAACAATCTTCTTCTTTTCCATTTATATTTTTCCCAATTCAATGAAGTAAATATTGCAAGCAAATTAGAAATTGCAGAACAGTATATATGGGGTAATCCTAACTAGTTGAATGGTGCATGCTAATTGGTGATCCTCTGGGAAGAAAAACTCACAGTTAAATCAGGACTGACACCTGCATGTCCTCAATTGCTGTCAATCGCAGTTGATTATCCGTACTCTCTCTCTCTCTCTCTCTCTCTCTCTCTCTCTCTCTCTATGCTAAATAAAAGTAATCTAAGCCTTAACTCAACTGTCCTATCCCAAAAGTGGTTGGGCTGGAGCCAAGCCTGCCACGTGATGACTAGACATGTTTTGCAGTTTCAGAATTCAACTTGCAAAGATTATAATCATCCAACTCAGTTGCTTATTGTTATTGGTGCCTTTTGCGAACCAAATAGCATTTTTTGCTGAGGATAGTCTTTTTTGAGTTTAACTACGTTCAATTATCTGAATAAAAGTTGCGTTGAACTTTCAACTAAAAGTTCCACTTTCCTTTCAATGACTAGATTCTTGATGCAATTTGCAAATTTAAAGCCTAGATTCTTGATGCAGGTCATAGTTGTTGGAACTTTTCTCTGTGATCCATCAGAATCTGCATGGACATGCATGTTTGGTGACACTGAGGTTCCTACTGAAATCATTCAAGAAGGTGTTCTACGCTGTGAAGCTCCTCCCCACCTTCCAGGAAAGGTCACTTTCTGTGTTACATCTGGCAATCGAGAGTCCTGTAGTGAGATCAGGGAATTTGAGTATCGAGCTAGCAGTAGCAGTTGCACTCACTGCAACATTTCCCAAATGGAAGTTGCTAAGAGTCCAGAAGAGTTGTTGTTACTTGTCAGATTTGTCCAGATGCTTCTCTCTGAACCCTATTTGCAGAAAGAAGACAGCGTAGAAACAGGAATTCATCTACTGAGAAAATTAAAAACTGATGATGATTCATGGGGTAGTATCATAGAGGCTCTCTTAGTTGGCTATGGAACTTCATCAGATACTGTTGATTGGGTTATGCAACAGCTTCTCAAAGACAAGTTGCAGCAGTGGCTTTCGTCCAAGACCCAGGAAAGACAAGATCAGCCCATCTGTACTTTTTCAAAGAAAGAGCAAGGGATCGTGCACATGATTGCTGGGTTGGGCTTTGAGTGGGCCTTGGGTCCAATTCTCAGTCATGGAGTCAGTATAAATTTCCGTGATATTAATGGTTGGACAGCTCTTCATTGGGCTGCTCGTTTTGGAAGGTAAATTAAAATCTAGTGTGTTTCTATAATTTTTTTATTTCTTATTTTTGGTTTTAGAGTGTGCTTGTACTATAAATAGAAGAAGATGGTTACAACTCATGCTCCGAAGTTTTGATGCTGATCAAAGTATTATGCATAACTAGGATATACATACATACATACATACATACATACATATATCTATAGAGAGAGCGAGAGAGTGCGCAAAAGTACTTCTTTTATCACCATCGAGATAAATGTATGGGCAGAAACAAAAAATGGTTATAAAAGTCAGCTAAATTATGACTTCAAATTAGAGAAATTCCCAGATCTATGAACCATCTTTGCAATCGCTCTGGGATAAATAGCTAGTCTCTCTGCTCTTAAGTTCTTATTCAGGGGGTTTAGCAGACAGTCAATAAGATTAGAACATGTTATTAGATTTCTTTCTTTTTCCTTTTTTGGGTTTATTTTCAGATTTCTTGAGAGGAAGACGTCCTCTGATTTGTGTTTCTCATCTATCATGTCTTTGAATTAGTTAAATCTCATACACAACTGTTAGTAGATGCCAACATGTTTTTGAGTGGTGTAAATCTGTTTCGTCATAGAGAAAAGATGGTCGCAGCGCTTTTAGCTTCTGGTGCATCAGCTGGGGCTGTCACAGATCCCAATTCACAAGATCCAATTGGCAAAACCCCAGCATCAATTGCTGCCAATAGTGGGCATAAGGGGCTGGCAGGTTATCTTTCAGAAGTAGCACTAACTAGTCATCTTTCATCCCTTACACTAGAAGAAAGTGAACTTTCTAAAGGATCTGCTGAGGTTGAAGCTGAGAGAACCGTATATAGCATCTCAAAAGGGAGGTTTGTTGCCAATGAAGACCAGGCTTCACTTATAAATACCTTGGCTGCAGTTCGAAATGCAGCTCAGGCTGCTGCACGCATACAATCTGCTTTCAGGGCACATTCTTTCAGAAAACGACAACAGAAAGAAGCAGCTGACTCTGGTAATAGTATAGATGAGTATGGTATGGAAGCCAATGATATTCAAGGACTTTCAGCTATGTCGAAGCTTGCCTTTCGCAACGCACGTGATCATTCAGCTGCTTTATCTATTCAGAAGAAATATAGAGGATGGAAAGGTCGCAAGGATTTTCTGGCATTGCGACAGAAAGTTGTGAAGATACAGGTACTGGTTTTTCTTTTCCCCTGTGACCATCCACTTTCTATGTACTTGTAAAAATATCAACATTTGTTAAAAGTGAAATTTCTTTCATGCTTCAGTATTTATGCATGTAGACACGAGACATTTTCATGTATCAACTTGCACAATCTATGAGCCATAAATTAAATAGCATATTACTTGGGATATGCGGGATTATGCATGTCTGTTTTTGGACAGGCTCATGTGAGAGGTTATCAAGTTAGAAAGAACTACAAGGTAATCTGTTGGGCCGTTGGAATTCTAGATAAGGCTGTACTGCGGTGGAGACGCAAAGGAGTTGGTTTGAGAGGTTTCCGGAATGAGGCAGAGCCCATTGATGAAAGTGAAGATGAAGATATTCTCAAGGTTTTCCGCAAACAAAAAGTAGATTTAGCTATTGATGAGGCAGTCTCAAGAGTACTGTCAATGGTTGAATCTCCAAATGCACGTCAGCAATATCATCGGATGCTTGAACGTTTTCGCCAAGCCAAAGTAAGTAGATCATCAAACTCTATTGACTTGGAATTTTGAGAACTGTCTATGGACTATGATCCAGTTGGTTAATATGTTATCTAAGCCTCGTGCTACCAAGCATAAGTTGATTCTGCAGCATAGCAACTGACAAGAAGCAATGGCATTAATTGCACATTTCCAACTGTCATTCCTGCAACATGCAATCAGTTAGGCAGAGAATCTGCCTTGCCATATGATTGTTGAAATGATACAATCTGTCAAAAGATTTCCTGCCTAGATTTTCTAGATTAGTTTTGATTTTTGAATGGTCAAATCTGAGTGTTGTGTTTCTTTACATGAAATTCCAAAGCCATATTGTCTAGCTAATTATGTGTCATACGTCGCCTGTTATTCAACTATTCTTGCAGGCTGAACTTGGCGAAACAAGTGAAGCAGCAGCAAAACCTTCTCTGGCTGATTTTTCTGAAATGGAAAATGACGATATCTACTATTTTCAGTAGGAGGAGCTTCTAACAGGCTACCTTATCTCTCTCCTTGATCAATCTTAAGTTGTCAGCTACAGAGTATAGTTTCTGGATTCTGTGTGTATAATGGCTTGCATTTACAGTAGTTGCAAGTGATTTAGGAATTATTGCACATATTCCATATTTATGTTGTAAATGCTTTCTTGTAATTTGCTGTTTGTGCTATCATAGAAAAGTATAAATTAATCCTCTAGGGCTTTTAAGATAATCTTGGTCTAATGTTTGAATTTTAAACACTGTTATATTAGATAAATATTAAGATTAAAGTCCATTATTCATTCATTAATTTTTAAAATTATTATTAAATGCTGAAATTAAGATTCTTAGGAATCTTTGGCCTGCCTTCTACAAAATATTATCTAATGATGGAGATACCCCAAGACATAATGATTTATTCCGAAAACTCAGAAGGTTATTTTTGGTCATTTTCGATTTCTGTTTCTAAGCTCTTCTTAAATTCAAGCTCTTTTCAGTTTCTAAGGCTTCGAAGAGGATTGGGCTTTTATAGCGAGGTCAAGCTTCGATATTTAGGTTGTAAGAAAGGATATGTTGTTTGCTGGAAAGAATAGGCAAAACGACCAGTCTTTTGTGGGCCAAACTAACCGGCAAGGTCATTCATAAACGGCAAAGGTTTATCATGATAAACGCTCATATATTTATGAATGAAAATGCATTATATAGTCAAATGATGCTTTGCCTTCTTAATAGTCTCATTTTTATTTTATATTATTTTTTGTCAATATTTTCTTATTAATAATATAATACATAAAAAAAAATATAATATAAAAAATGAGTTATACGAGACAGAAAATTCAAACTTAAATTATATTTTTCTATAACGTTCAAAAGAAAGTTCTTTTTAATTTACAATTTTCTCCAAAAAAAAACAAAAAAACATGAGGCTCCAAATAAGCTGCCGAGAACAAAAGGCCAAAACGTAAAATCGACGTGACGTTTAAACAGTTGTTCTACTCAGGGCGGTGATCGGCTTACGTACCACGTGGCTCTCTGTCTCTGTCTCTGTCTCGACAGTGATAAGCTTTTAACAGCTAGCTAAATGGAAAGGTTTGACCTAAATTGATTTGCTGATTCTCTTCATCTTTAATCATATCAATGGAATCAAGCCATAAACTGGAGCTTATCGATCAGGCAATCCAAAATCTATTAGAAGAGAAGAGAAACAAACAAGCCTCCGCCGATGATAATGATCAGCTTCTTCTCTCTAGATTGCTTTCTGAGGTATTATCGCTTCTTTAGATTATTTCGTAAAATTATAGTTATTTCTGTTTGTCTTTTCAAAATTTTATTTTGTATTTCTATTCATAAATCGAGCTTGGAATTTTTTTATTTCTGAATCGAGATTTGATTTTAGGTCTTTTGGAATAGTGTTAAGAGTCCTGTTACCATCTAAAAACTGTTTTAAGATTTCATTAATTTCATGTTCTATGTTCTTTTCATCTGATTAATTATTCAAGCTTATCTTAATTATATCTTGCTAAAGGGATAAACAAATTTCAATAGTCATATCTTAAAAGTTTAAAATTAAAATTAAGTTTCTATTAACAGTTGGAATTACATAAGCAATCTCAAGTATCAGCTGATCAAGAGGAGCCAAATTCTGCTGCAGTTAATGTAGAAAAGTTAAAAAAAGAGAATGGTAACAGTACTGAAATTGGTGCGGAAGAGATTGTGAAAGAGCTTAGAAATGTGAAGAGGCAGAATATTGTGACTCATTGCCTTCTTTCAGCTGTGATTGTCTTAACTGTAGCCTGGCAAATATCTGAGGTTTCTCTCATTTTGAAACTTAAAGATGGATTGAGTAACCCATTTAAGTCTTTCGGAAATATGCTTTTTGGAATGCTAAAAGGCCCTGGGAAAAATGGTCAAGCTGCAGATAAACAACAGCATGTAGAAGGACATTCTATATCTTCTTTCCATATGCCAGAACTTCCACATATGGGCTCAAATGGTGAAACTAAATGATGGGTTTTCTTTTTTGTGCCATTGCCAATAAAATAAGGTAGGAAGGAATTTGGGCCTTGGCTGGAGTTCAATAATTTGATATAAAAAAAAAAAAAAAAAAAAAAAACCTCATTGTTTGTGTTTGTCTGTTAAATTTTTTGAAAATCAAATGTAATGTATGTATGGCTTGTGCGAATGCGATGCAGAAAGCTTCTACAGCTTTCTTCTTTTTTTGTTTCTTTTTTTTTTTTTGGTTTTATTTGACGTTTATTGAAATTTAAACTCGAAATTTATAGTATTAGAAATAACTCTACTAGACTGAGTGAATTGATAATTGTTTATTCTTCACCAACATCAAAGACTTTTCACTTAAGCATGTATATGTAATATTATGATAATAATACCAATAGCAATAATTAATATAATTATATACAATAATGCTGAAATTTTAATGCTTATTAAAAAAAATAAGGGTTGAAATTTGATAGTGTTAATGGCTGGGCTTGATTAACCAGATTCACAGTGTTAAAGGACTAATAAATTCCAATTAAAATTTAGATATACTTGATTGATCTTTTAGTGTACGTTAAGGGGGGTTAAATTGGGCCTTTGGCCTTTCTGTAAAATGGCTTTTCGCAAATGATGTTCTTTTTTTGGTTTGTTTTTTTGAAATGGGCTTAATATTCTCTCTCAAGAGTTAACAATAGCACCAAACCCACTTGAATTAACTAAAGCGGCATTAATAGTAGCCTCAATGGACATACACTGATGATGCACACACAACATAAAATAAATATTACATATGGAAGATTATCATGTAAATGAAAAACCTATATGGAAAAAAAATCCCTTTGTTTTCCTTATTTCCTAATATTTATGGGTTTATCCCTTTGAAAAAAAGGGTGTCATGTGTTTATGAGTATTGAACCAACTGACCATTCTCTCCTATCAATATTATACTACTTGCTTAATAGCCTATTTAATTTTAGTACATTATTTAATACATAAGGTGCATATATTCTAATTTACATCAATATGAGATTCACCTCTCATAATTAAATTCAAATGAATGTTATGTATTTATAAGTATAAATAGATAATGTTATAGAAATATAATGATCTAATTACTTAGAATAATTTCTGTCTTAAGGGCAATATATTAAGATTAAAGTCTTTTCTTATTTAAACATATAGTTTTAAGATATTTTTAGGTATTGATACTGTGAAATTTAATTAAAAGTAGAGAATTCTCATTTGTTTTTTAGCGGTTTGAACGGTGTGGGGGAATGAAATCTAGATTTATTGACAAGACAAATGTGCACTTTATCGGCATCGCTAAACTGCGTATCGGATTGCAAGTATTGTGTTGTATATATCTTTCTCTTTCTCTTTTTCTTTTTCTTTTTTAATTTATGAGATATTCTTACACCACATCATATATAAAATTAATTTTCACTTATATTATTATATGTTTGGTATTAATTTAAAAAAATTTAATTAAATAAAAATTTAAATATGAAAATTTTCACTATAAATAATTTTTATTCAAAAATTCAATGAAATGTTACAATGGTAAGTCAATATTTTGGATTAATACCAATTCTTTGGATTAATATTATGTTTTCTTTAATAGAAAAGATTAAATAAAGTTTTTGATTTTATGAGTTTTTGAGTACGACTCACTTTTAGAAGAAATTTTTAAGTGAATTAAGTTCATTATATAAAATTATGAATTAATTAATAATAATTTATTTAATATATTAAAATATTAATTATAATATAGACTTTATAATTTATAAAATTATTTATTGTATTAATCTCATAGGTAATTATTTAATTAGTTAATAATATTATGTGATTGATTATATCCATCTAATAATTTTTTTTCTCTAAAAATCGAATTAAAATATATATATATATTAGATCAAGCAACTAGACTGTACACGTGCTATAACTGAAAAATGAGAGATTAGCCACGCGCCTATTGAAAAGAGTATAATATTAACAAACTTTCAAGTTGCATAAAAAGCCAGCTGGGTACTGCTTAGTATTTGCAATTGCAGTATTCTGTGTGGTGAGCACTGAGCAGTGCAAATCCTCACTCTCCTCGAGTTCAGTTACTTGTCAATCAAGGTACCTTCGTCTTCTTCTTCTCGTTTTTTTTACTGCTTAATTTCCAATTTTCCTTTGTTGAAACTTTTCATTTCATGCTTGTATTTGATAATTTTGATCCATTAGTTTTTGTTTTTCAACAGCAATGTCGGTCAATGAAGTTCCAGTTCCTCAGCAGTGAGTTCCATTTAATTTGATTCATATATGATATAGATTACAAACCCTTTGTTTGTTCCTTTAGTTTTCTTTAATTTCTGGTCGGCCATGATTGCTGAAACGTTCATGAGCATCCCTGAAAGGGAGCGGCACAGTAAACGTTTGTTGGTATGGGAGGAGGAGTTTTACTCAGTCAAATGAAGGGTTTTAACTTCTTCCGGAATTCACCATTGATACAAATACAAAATCAAACAGAAATCTATATATAGTGTTGATATTGTTGTATAACAGTGTATGAAATTAATCTTGTTTTGGGTTTAAATCTGTTTCTTAATTAGTTTTCGGTTAAATCGGTTGATTATTATGTGGGTTTCAGTTCTTCACAATCCCCTTTCATTCTGCAATCAAATGACTCTAATCTGTATTGGTTCTGTTACTTGTGTTGTTTAATTTCAGGCTTTGCCTTTACGAAGTTGATCTTAATTCCCTGCTGTTTCTAAATGATGATATCAGCAGAAAACTCTCTTTGGTAAGTGCAAATCTGAATTTCTCTCTTTTTCTCTTTTCATTTTTAGAATTTTTCTTTTTGATGATTTTGTTTCTGTTGTTGATAACTCAAATCTGAAATTCTCTGTTTCTTTATTGCTGGGCTCATAAAAAGTCCCTCGCTAGTATTAGTAACAACTTGCTAAATGAAAGCTACTTGAAGTCCCTTTCTGCAGATCGCTGGCATGGTCTCTACGTGCTAATTAGTGAGTAATTATATTAGCGTTTTCTTTATTGCCTAGACTGCATTGATAATTGTTTTAATTTGCTATTTTTCTTTGGCTAGATCCCATTGAGTCGTGGAAGGAACTCGATAGCTTGACTGTCTACTGCGCCATTCAGGTTTGTTTTCCATCTAATGAGCCCTTGTGGGTTAAAAGTTGTTTAAATGTCGATATTAATTAATTCACATTTATGCTAGAAATTCTCAATGTATTGACAAATAGGGATGCCAGTTATTCCATGGGCTATATATTGTGGCCAGTTTATTTGATACTATATATTCCCTTTCCCTTCAGGTATACCTTGAGGGGGAAATTCCAGATCCTACTGAAGAGAATGCTGGAAATGCTATAGCCAACATATTTCCACAATATTATCTTCAGCTGAAGAGTAAGTCCCTTGTGGGTGCTCGAATTGTGCAATTGTTTGAGATATCCGATGCATCAGAGGTGATCCATACTTCACTCAAAGGTTTAGAATTTGATTCGTACAAAACATTTGGGTTGTATTTGACTGCTTTGATATTCAGGATGGATATGGTTCGACAGCACTGGATATTTTGACAAGGTGATGGAAATATTTATTTGTTTATTTCTCTTCTCTCTTTCTCTCTCTCTATATAATATATATATATTTATATATATCAATCTGAAATATAAATCATTCAGTCATTTCATTTTGCATTAGAAATGAAGTGTCATCTTTTGTTTCAATATACAAGTGAATTAAGGCATGAAAATAGTTGATATGCAAGCTAATATGAGAGAGTGACATCCTTTTATTTCTATGTTAGAAATATATTTTACTATGGATCTATTTCATATTTAATTTACCAATAGTTTTGGAATTCAATTAAAGTGCTGTCCATCTACAACCGTCTACTTTTCCTTAGTTATAGAACATCAAAGAGGAAAGTTATGCTCCCCTAATAAATAACATGATCCATGCACTCTTTGGTGTGTACTCTATGCTATGCGTTAAGCAACATATTAACCCTATTGATGGCATCATCTACAAAGAGTATATATTGTTGGGTATTTCTATATTGAAATCAAGTAACGTCTCAATTCATTTGCAGTTTTTCTGACATAAAGGGTTTTGTTTGTTTGCAGATTCTATGATGGAAAAGAAACCATAAATTTGATTGAAGAGGTTGTTATTCTTATAAATTTCTTTCTAATAGGGCCCTGCAATTTTATTTCTCTGCTTCAATTGCTTACTCAAATCTGAAAGTCATTGTTTTAGGGGGCACTTATCAATCCACAGAGGAAACGGGGAAGGATACATTACATAGGGACGTACATCAACTTGACTGTTAATGATGTGGCCCGCTGGGAAGGATACCATTTCTTTCTGTTTTTTGCTGGCATTATTAGGGTATTAAAATATTTAGATTTTTCCTTCAATTTATACTTTGTTGTTTCTTTTCAACCAAAGGATTAGGAGGAGAAATTGGTCTCTTGTTGTTATTAGATGAATGCCTAACATGCTACAGTTTATACTTTCTCTTGTGATGCATCAGAAACCTAGAGCTAAGGATCCTTTGGGTGAAAGGCAAGCATGTGTAATGCTCAAATTGTTGCATGATTTTGAATTGATCTCTAAGAATGATGAGAGATGCAGAGTTCCTGTCCTTGCTTATCGTAAGTCTATTTCTAAATAAATTTTAGTTAAACTTAATGCATCTCCAGTCCTTACTGCTTAACAATTAAAATCTGACCATCAGTTGCAAACCCTTATCATAGAATGCAGGTACATATTCGCGAGGCATTTATTTTCAATCTTCAGTAACTTGGATAGTGAGCTTGCACTGAGGTCAGAATATGGGAAAATTTTTAATGTTGAAAGTAATTTCTTGAACTCCAATATTAATGTTGCTATTTACTATAGGTTGTTTAAAAGTTTAAAGAGCTTGATCCTGCCTCTTAAGCTGCCCGCTAAGCACAAATTTTGGCTAAATAATAACCTAGAAAAAGTTGAAGCTTTTATTAGATCTCCAGAGGCTTTTATTGAATCTCCTGAGAATTTTGAAGTAAGTATTATGAATCAAATTAAGAGAAACATCTTCACAGATCACATGACAAGTAATTAACTAAAGCTGTAATTCATTTTTCATAGCTGATCATTAACTTGGTGAACGACCTTGCTATGGTTTATTTTAATGAGAGACTGCCAATTAACTTGTCGGATGATGAAGAAGTCGTTTTGCTCCAAAGTGGCTTGCAAAATCGCCGAAACTTACTTCAGGTATCTCATCTTGTTTTCATACTCTATTTAATCACCTAATAGTTAGTGTGGTGCACAGGTAAATAAGTTTAGCTTTTCTTTTAATTATTAATTGTTGGGCAGGAAAATAATGATACAAGGTCCAACCTGAGGAAAATTTTTGAGAAAACCCTTAATTTTTACAACTCTATCTCACCAGAGCCAGAGGTATATGCTGATCTGCTTTTTGCCTTTCTTTGAAGAAGTGCTCTTTTTTTATTACTTTCTTTTTTCCATCCAAATTTCTAATTAATAATTTGTATTATATAACGCGTAGGTGGTGGATAATCCCCATGTTACCGAAATGCAGAAACCTAATGAGGTGGGAAATTAAGTGTACAAGAGATATGAATGTTGTCCTAATTTCCAATACATGAAGTTTGTTTTTATTTTGAAACTGATCACTTCTTAACTCTTTTTGATGTGTTAAACTGAAAATTCTTTGTTTTGTAAAGGCAGCGGGGCATCAAACAGTTTTATTCGATGCGATTTCCCTTTTCTGCTCTGTTACTGAACTTAGGAGTTCTTACAACATAAAATTAAAATTTCTTGCAAGTTCTATGATCCAAACTGTAAATGTATTCATGCCTTGTTTTTAAATGAACACGTCCTATCACCAATATAAAAAATTGAGGGGAAAAAAAATAGCAACTGCACAACTTTTATGAATTAATTCAGACAGATGTTGATTTCTTTTATCAAGTCAAAAGATTAATGAAAAGAATACATAATTAATTAAGCTATAAATAAATATATAGTTCGATTTGTGAGAAAATGTAAAAAGCATAACAGTAGAATTAAAAAATGGTTAGAAAATTGGATTTGGACAGTATGTAAAGTAACTGAAAAGAAGAAGGCTATCATCTAAAAAAGAAATAGAGTGAGAGTGTAACCATCCAAAAACTGTTTAAGATTGATTAATTTTATGTCCTTTGTTCTTCTTCATCAGATTATTGATTCAAGCTTGTCTTAATTATATCTTGCTAAAGGGATAAGCTATGCTATGCTGCTGTTAACTGACCACTCCTCTCAATACGTCAGAACTTCCGCATGTGAACTCAAAATGGTGAAAAGAAATGATGGGTTTTTTTTTTTTTTTTGCCATTCCAAACTAAACAAGTTAAGCAAATATGGGCCTTGGCTGGAAAATTGGAATTCAATAATCTGCAACTGTTACCCTCACATTTTTGTACCATATCTTGAAAATACAATTGGAAAAAATATAATTTATATTGTTATAAAAATATTTTTTCAAAAATGCTATATATTTAAAGATATTTTTAAAAAAATATGACATATATTAAATATATACCGAAATATATATAAAAAAACGATAAAAATAAAAGAAAAAAATCCTTGTGATATGAAAAAAAAAAAATCTTATCTTTTTGTAATTTTATGGCTTGTCCGAATGCGAGATAGAAAGGCCTTCTACAGCTTTCTTCTTTTGCAAAAAATACAAGTATTTTTTTTTTTTCACTTTTTCTATAAAAAAATGCAAATTATCATTCATAAAGCCAATTGGAATAGGATGAGTGTGGGGTGAACCTTTGGATTCGTCCGGAAATAGGATGTAATCTCTGGATTCATTCGGAAAGGGAATGTAATATCAGAAAATTGGCTTGAAGATACTCCTAAATCCTAATCAATGGACTTAAAAAACAGAGAGCCAGTTGGTATCAAAGTACAAAATAGGCTAAAGGAAAAGGGATACTGAACTTCTAGTCCAGGGGGCATGCATTCTTTGCAAATGCTTTATCTATAAAATCTGCTGCTATATATTGGCTAACTTAACCTGCACTTGATCAGTCTGTATGGAATATCAGCCATTACAACCTCAATCATCCAATTTATATTTGAGTAATATGCGGATCCACTTAAATTTAATAGTACGTATTAAATTTATATTTTTTAAAATTTTTAAAATAATTTATTATTTAATTTTTGAGATGTAACGAAATTAATAAAATTATCTACCTATTTCAAAAAATTAATTCTTTAATCTGTGATAAATTACAATTTAGTCATATTTTTTTATTTTCTTTATTTTTTTCCAATTATTATAATGCCTTTTTTAAAATTCTTGTATACTTATCAACCTTAAGTAATTTATAGTTATACTAGCAATTTTTTAAGAACAAGTATTATACATTTATTTAAGAAAATGCTGAAATTTAATGCTTATAAAAAAAAATAAGAAAGAGATTATTCATAAAACTTTGGTTTTGTGAATTCACTCAGAACCGAATTAAAAATTAAAAAAGAAAATGAAATATAAACAATTGGACGAAACAACTAAATTAATTGGTGACACGCATTATAACTGAAAAAAGAGATTATTATACACGCGCTTATTGATAGAGAGTACGTAATTAACAAGCTTTCACAGTGCAGCATAAAATCCAGCTGGGTACTGTTTAGCATTTGCAATTCCAAGATTCTTTGTGGTGAGCAGTGGTCAGTTACTTGTCAATCAAGGTACCCTTCGTCTTCTTCTTAATTCCATTGTTTCACTGCTTAATTTCCTTTACTAAACCTTTTTCATTTCATGCTTTCGATCCATTAATTAGTTTTTCTTTTTCAACAGAAATGTCGGTTGATGAAGTTCAAGTTCCAGTTCCTCAGCAGTGAGTTTTATAAAACCTTTATTTGTTTCTTGCGTTTTCTTTAATTTCTTGGTTTTACTCGGTCAAATGAAGGGCTTTAGCTTCTTCCTGGTTTCACAATTGATACAAATACATATACAAGCAATAAAGTATATATAGTGTTGATATTGTATAACAGTGTATGAAAATTAATCTTGTTTTGTGTTGAATCGGTTGATTATTCTTCAGAATCCCTTTTCATTGTGTACTCAAATGACTCTACTCTGAGTTGATTCTGTTACTTGTGTTGTTGTTTTCAGGCTTTGCTTATATGAGGTTAATCTTTCTCTGTTGTTTAAAGAAGAGGACATCAACAGAAAACTCTCTTTGGTAAGTGCAAATCTGAAATTCTCTTTTCATTTTCAGAATTTTCCCGTTTAATGATTTTGGTTCTGTTCTTGATAACTCAAATCTGAAATTCTCTGTTTCTTTCTCTTGCTTTTTCTCTTGTCAAAGGCCCTAGCTAGTATTAGCAACAACTTGCTCAATGAAAGCTACTTGACGTCCCTTTCTGCGGATCGCCGGCATAGCCTCTACATACTAATTGGTGAGTAATTATTATTAGTATTTGCTTTATTTCTTGTATTGCATTAATACTAGATTTGAGACTTGCTATTTTTCTTTGGCTAGATCCCATTGAGTCGTGGAAGAAACTCGATAGCCCCACTGTCTACTGCGCCATTCAGGTTTGTTTTCCATCTAATGAGCCCTTGGTATATGCTCTCTCTTTTGTTGAAATCTTTTTGGGTTAAAGGTTGTTTAAATGTCCCTATTAATTAGTTTCAAAAAAAAATGTCCCTATTAGTTAAAGAAGAGATATGCAATAAATAAATCGAGAGGTATGTACACTATTTATAAGCAACTTTAGTGTTTTGATGATTCAATTAATTATTCCAATAAATAAAAGACAGAATCTAAGTCTTATGTCATAGTGTGGTTACCTTTTTCAGAATTTGCCACCTTAATTAGGGATTTAAAATTTTCAATCATGGTGGATTAAGTTAGGTGAATCAGTTGAATTATTGCTTCTAGACTAAGAATGTAAATTATTTGTCTCCCCCCAGTCAAAGGGTAGAGTAGAAAGAGCTTATGGAGATGACCTCAGTTTATTTCTTCAAACTTGGTGTAGTTTCTTGTTGTTGATATTATGTAAAATGTTACAATAATATAGAAAACACATATTATGACATTATTTTTTTCCTAGTTCATTGTTCATTTTTATTACTAAAACTTCGCTATAGATTTTTTTTACGTGTAGCTACTGCCAAGTTTTATCTTCCCATGGGGTATATATTGTGGCCAGTTTATTTGGTACTATATACTATACTTTCCTTTTTAGGTATACCTTGAGGGGGAAATTACTGATCCTACTGAAGAAGATGATAATTTTGGAAATGCGATAGCCGACACATTTCCTGAATATTATCCTCAGCTGAAGGAAATGTCCCTTACGGGTGCTCGAGTTGTGCAATTATTTCAGTTATCCGATTCATCAAAGGTGATTCCTACTTCACTCAAAGATTTAGAATTTGATTCCTATATAAAAAAAATGGCTTGTTTTTTACTATTTACAATCTAATATTCAGGATGGGTATGATTCGACAGCACTGGATATTTTGATAAGGTGATGGAAATATTTATTTGTTTATTTCTCTTCTATATATATATATATATATATCCAAAATAGAAATGATTCAGTCATAATTTCATTTGCAGTTTTTCTGACGTAAATGGTTTTGTTTGTTTACAGTTTCTATGATGGAAAGGAAGCCATAAATTTGATTGAAGAGGTTGTTATTCTTTTATATTTCTTTATAATATGGCCCTGAAATTTTATCTCTACTTTAATTGCTTACTCAAATCTGAAAGTGATTGTTTTAGGGGGCACTTACCAATCCACAGAAGAAATGGGACATGATACATTACATAGGGACCTACATCAACTTGACTGCTCATGATGTGGCCCGCTGGGAAAGATACCATTTCTTTCTGTTCTTTGCTGGCAGTCTTTGGGTATTAATATTTGGATTTTTCCTTCAATATATATTTTGTTGTTTCTTTTCAACCAAAAGGATTAGGGAGAGAAATTGATCTCTTGTTATTATTAGATGAATGGCTCACTACACATTCTATAGTTGATACTTTCTCTTGTGATACATCAGACACCTAAAGCTAAGGATCCTTTGGATGAAATGCAAGCATGTGTAATGCTCAAACTGCTGCATGATTATGAATATATCTCTGATGTTGATGAGAGGTGCACAGTCCCTGCCATTATTCAGCGTAAGTCAGTTTCTATAAATTTCCAATCCCTACTGCATAACAATTAAGAACTGATTATTAGTTGCAAACCCTTATTATAGAATCCAGATACACATTCGCGAAGCATTTATCTTCAATTTTCAATGACATGGATACTGAGCTTGCACTGAGGTCAGAACATCGGAAACTTTTTAATGTTAAAAGTAATTTCTTGAACTCCAATATAAAGTTGCTATTTACTATAGGTTATTCAAAAGTTTAAAGAGCTTGATCCTGCCTATTAAGGTGCCTGCTGATCCCAAATTGTGGCTAGAGAATAACGAAGATAAAGTTGAATCTTTTATTCAATCTCCAGAGCTTTTTATCCAATCTCCTAAGAACTTTGAAGTAAGTATTATGAATCAAATAAGAGAAACATTTTCACAGATTACATTGCATGTAAGTAATTAATTAAAGATTTTAATTCATTTTTCACAGAAGATGGTGAAGTTGGTGAATGACCTTGCTATGGTTTATTTTAATGGGAGACTGCCTATTCAATTATCTGATGATGAAGAAGCCATTTTGCTCCAAAGTGGCTTGCAAGACCGCGAAAACTTAATTCAGGTATCTATATCTTGTTTTCATCCTCTATTTGATCGCCTAATAATTAGTGAAGTGCACAGGTAAATATGCTTAATTAGTTTTGCTTTTAATTATTAATTGTTGGGCAGGAGAATAATGATGCTAGGTCCAACCTGAGGAATATTTTTGAGAAGACCCTTAATTTTTACAACTCTACAGCACCAATAGAGGTATATGCTGATCAGCTCTTTTTCCCACTCTTTGAAGTGATTTTTTTTTTTTAATTTATTTTTCCATCCAAATTTCTAATAGCCATTTGTATTATATGCATAGGTGGTGGATAATCCCGAGCTTGGATCCAAAAGGCAGAAACTTAATTGAGGAGGGAAATTAAGTTTACCTGAGAAATGTTGTCCTAATTTACAATTCATGAAGTTAACTTTTTTTTTATTTTAAAGCTGATCACTTTTCGACTCTTTTTGATGTTTTAAACTTAATTCGATGTGTTTTCCCTTTGCTGCTTTGTTACTAACCTTACAATTAGATTACAAGTTAAAATTGATGGTACTAACTAGCATGGTATAATGGTAATAGTTCTTCTATCTGAAATTAAAATTTTTACAAGTTGTATGATATTAACCCTGTCCGAACAGATTCACTTTCTTTTTTTAAAAAGTAGTTGATATATTAATTTATTAATATATTTTTATTTAATATTTTATCATATTATATTTTATTAATAAATAAATAATTAATTTTATTAAACTAAACAAAATATTATATTCCTATATCACATTTTTATTAATAAATAACTAATTAATTTTATTAGATTAAATAAAACATGTATACTAAGAATATAAATATTTGATTAAAAAATGGTGCATATTAATTTTGGCAAAACACTCAATTTATTAGACTATTATTTTTCTTTTTGCTAAAATTTATTAACTAAAATTTTATAAGTGATGAGATTTAGTATTAAATAAAATTTTATTGGTTTGTAAAATTAGTATTAAATTATAATTATTTTTAAGATAATCATTTAATAATATAAATAAAAAATATTTGTAAAAAAAATAAATAAAAATTATTATTTTAATTAAATTATTTAATTTTTTAATTTATGTGAAAATATAAATATCCCTATTTTTTCCGGACGGAAATAATACATATTATAAATGGATTCATGCCTTGTCTTTTTTTATTTCATTACAAAAAATGTAAGCTCTCATTCATAGCAATTCTTGTCTTGTTTTTGAGCCATTTAATAATAGCAGGTATTGCCTTGACATCTGTTGATTTGGGGAATAGTCCATGCATTACATTCGACTAAAAGGAAATGGAAGAGGATACATTATTACCTAGAACAGGACTGCTACGTCTTCCAATTATGAGATAACATCTGGCTTTTAACAGCCAAATACAAGACTTTTTTTTATCCCTAGTGCATCTCATTTTCTCTTTATTATCTCCCTTGTTTCCCTTCGCACTTGGTTGAATTATCAGCTCTGTTCTTCTTTGTTTGTTGTTAGGTTTGTTAATCTAATTTGTGATAATTTTTAGTTGCATTTGCATAATCAACGTTTTTCAGTTGACCGATTAAGATGCAATAAGTCTTGCTGAGCAATAAATTGTCATTCTATAATTAAAGGAAGATCACGTTAATTTCTTTTCCTTAATTTCTTCAACGTGCCCAAATTCAAAAGGTGATAAATATCAAGTACTGAAAATTCATTTCAAAACAGATAAAAAAGGGGAAAGCTACATGTTTTAGCCTCTCATATCTCTGTGTTCCTGGTTCTTTTCTTGATCTAGAATCCCTAGTTATGATATTGGTGGAGAACAAAAGTTTCATTTGCGTTCTCCTGCTTTTGTCCGAACTCGGAGACAACAAGCTCCATGTGAAAATGGAGATGAAGACCAGCTCATACTACAAACGGAAATTGGAGGTGTTCTTGAAATGGATGAACATATCATACACTATTGAAACTATAAATAACAACTCAAGATTGTCATGAAGTGAAATTAATTATATGTACTGTGAGATGGAGGGACAAGAAAAATGAATCTGAAATTAAAGATCATGTGAAGAATTTAAAACAGTTATCTACTCTCAATTATCTCTCTGGTGAATGAGAAGCTCTAGGCAGGTGAAATGGCGTTGGAAATTGGTACTATCTGAATTAATACCATATTTTGAATTTTAATGGTTCATAGTAACACTTTATTATATGTAACAGTTTCGCAATACTTTCATATGTCTACCCTAAATCTGAGAAATTAATGCGTCCTACTTATTCTTTTTTCACCTCAATATTTTGAAGTCTAATAGGCCTAAACCCATAGTCTGATTAGCATTTGAAGAGAACTGCCGCAGAGGAAGAAAGGATGCGGTGCTGATTGTTTTTGCCAGTGCCAGTCATAATTGATGAGTTTTCTACTGTAATGACAAAGGTCAGTCAAATGAGGAGTTGATATATAGCCGTACAAGTTTAAGGTAGATGAGATATGGGATAAAGTTGAATAGACAATAATAATTAGGCACATTTCTCATAACTAGAAAACAGAAGCAACAAAAACCAGTTTGGTTTTTGATGAAATAGAAAACAAGAAAATGCAAGTATTATTGAAACAGGCCCTTGATAAATTTAACTAAAAATTACCAAATCCCCAACAACCGTTCATTTAACTAGTACTAGTAATCAAGTAGTTCGAGTCTTTTACCAATCCAACCAATCACAACAAAGCATTTCTGAATTTTCGAGAAAACAAAGGCACAATGCAACATTTAACATAACCAACCAAAAATCACAGTTTTCATTTCAAATGTCTAAAACAGGATAGAGATAAAAGAAAAGTGAATTTAATCTTCAACATTGTGGGCCACAATGACTTTCTGAGGTTGATCTTGTCCTCAGGCTCACGCATAGTTCAACCGAAAAATGTCATTCAGCACATAAAAGCTCCCTTGTGGTGTAGGCATCAAATGGAACATCTGAGAGTAGAAAGCACCACAGGGAACTTTGGTGAGCTAAATAATCACACTTTTTTTTTTGGTCCCAGAACAGCAGATAGTGAAGAAATATAATAAATCAAAAACCAGTCTTCCGTTTCAGGAAAAAACAAAAATGTAAGTGGAAATTAAATGCATTGCTACAATTAAGATCCTAGAAAAACGAACAATATAGACCAAAACAGAGTCCCGAGAGTTCATCATGAAGAAACATCCATATTGAGTAAACCTTCTAGAATAAAAGATTTGGATAACCAAGTTCTAGAAACATCCATATTCATGTACTTTTGATAAAACTAGCAAGAACATGTACTCGGCAATATTTATCACCCATAAACCATTAAGACTCACTAAATAGTTTAAACATAACCAATGGCTTACTCAAGAAATAGTTTAAACTTGAGATATTAGAGGCTTAGAGCCATAGATAAAAACTAGATTATTTTCATTCAACAGATTAATGTATTGATAGAAAGGTGCAGAACACTATTAGAAATCAATCCTTTTTAAAAGCAAACAGCCTCAATAGTATTTCATGCTCACAACAAATTAAGCTTCGAAGAAAGCAACCCCTTTGTCAACATGGCGTGAATGCAAGAAGAAAAATTAAGAAGCTCAAGCTCAAAGAAACACACCAATAGGCACTTACTTCAACGTAACCTTTTCTTGCATGCATATTTCATCGTCTAAATTATTTTGCCCAATCACTTATTTTTTTGCTTTTACTAACATCATGGCAATGCAAACAATTACTTGTTACATCCATGAGAAAAACATAAAGCAACATTTGGAAAAAAAAAATCCTTTGTGAAAAATCATATAGATTTCCAGTCCAAAAAGCACTTGGGCGAATAAAAACATTCTGCACCATGCACCCAAAAACAGAAATACATGCTGCTATTATCTCATGCTATACAACATAAACAGGGACCAACAGATAATGTAACACAGTGATTTTGGAAATACAAAACAAAGCAGGAATGGGATCAAATAAAGAGCAAACATCCTTTCAAGCACAGAAGGATAGAATACCCACAGGGACAAACTTGCTTGAAACTAAAAAAGAAATCCGTCAGTTAACATCACAAACACAATGTATGATACTAATGTGGAGTATAAATATATTTCACCTAGAACTCATGCCAAAAGCTTCGCTTTAATATCAGATACTCGAGAAAAATAAATACAGCATACTCAAGTCAACTAAGCCCAAGTATCATGGTACCAAACAATATATTATATGCCATATTGACAAATTTCACTATATCTTCAGAAACTTCAATGCCCCTAAATTCTTTTTCGATATCATCCTAGCCTTAATATCCAAAGGCATACCGGATACATAAAAAACTTTTTTCCTATAAGAAATTAATGTACTCTATAAGCACAAGATTATATATGTTGTTCACGATTGGTGATTTACTGCACATTTACATACTAAAACACATGAATCGTATTAATTTAGGTAAATATCATGAACAATGTTCAGCTATTGGAAACATAATAGTGTATGAAGAACTGCCAAAGATCTGGAATCCTAGATCCACCAAAAAACTAGAAACCAATCCAGAAAGCATCACTAATTTTCGCATTGAACTGAATTTTAAGGAGATCGAGACTTGAATCTCCAAATCTCTTAACAAACAAGAATCGATAAACAATCCCAAATCTAAGATTGAACAATCAAAACACGCCTCTAATCCTTAAAAGTTAAAACCCCTAACAAACTCCAACTAACAACCATAGATCGAATAAAATAAAATAAATATATATCAATTAATTTAAATCTATACCTGGCTGAACTTGAGGGCGTGTTGTTCTCCTGTGAGCTGGAGGTTACCGGAAACAAAGACAAGCATACCACCGGCAGGACCAGAAGGCTGACAATCGACGGTAGTGATGCTGTGCTGGCACTGCTGGAAAGGAAGACTAGTGAGCTTAGCGACGATGTTTTGAGAGCCTTGAATCTTCTGGCCTTCAAAAGTGAGCATGGATCCTTCCTGATAAAGGTTAGCCAAACCGGCCCGGTTCGCATCGAAAGTCGAGTAGTAGTGCTCGACAAACGCCTTCGCCACCGCGTCTGGATCCATATCACTGGATTTTAGATTGTTTTTTGGCTCTCCGATTTGGTTTTTTCGCCGCTGCTGGGAAGAGACGCTACTTTGGTGAAAGAAGAAGAGAGAGTGAGAGAGCAGAGAGAAAATAGAGAGAGAGGGTTTCTTTATTTATATGCTCTAAGGGTTGGGAATAGAAGCTAGAAATTTCTCTCGTCACGATGGGTTTTTCAGATTTTTCGTTTGCGTACTCTACTGTTCTATTCTTTATTTATTTACAGGCCAAAAAATACGATTTTGTGCGTATTGCTATTGCGTGTATTTAACGCTTCTTGTATTTTTTATTTAAAAAATACTAAACAAATAAATTCTTATTTTCTTTTAAACATAAATTCTTATTTTTTGAAATAATATTGAAATTATAATTGCAAATCAACTAATAAAACATAAAAAAAAACATCGGGGATAAATGTTAAGATTTTAGGTCGAGCAATATGTAATTGCTTTAAATATTATCTAACTTACAATACCTATTATATTATCTCTAGCTAGCTTATATAGTTTACATTATAGTTAAATCAATTAATGAGTTATTGCCCGTTAAATCTATTATAAAAATTTATTATTTATTAAAACTTATATTAAACATATATTAAGATTATTTAATATATCCAATAAGAAGAAATCCCAAGAATTGAGCTATGGCATAAAGTCAGTGGCTCTTGCAAACACTGCCAACCAGATTCGCACACTATTATTAACTTGCTTTTGAAAATTTAAACAATCATCAATAATTTATGGGTTCTTCAATACATTAACCACCATCTGTACATCTACTAAGTTCTTTGATCCAGCTTAAAGCCTCTTTAATGTTAAACCCTTCTGCTATCTTCGGTTCAGCTACACCAGGCATGGACTTGGCATAGCTCCCATAAAATTTCCACTCCTCATTACACAGCTGATCCCTATAATGTTAGAATTAACAAAAAGGGCTGCATCAACGTTCACCTTGAACCGACCAGCTTCTGGTTTTTGCCATTTGTAACTGGGTATGGAGGCGAGCAGGATTCTGCTGAAACTTCTGTAAAACTCTTTGTGCATCTTGCCACTGCATCAAATAAGAGTTGGCTGTATGAAGAATAGCATCAACCGTTTGCAAGCCATTCCTCCAAATTACCTTCTATTCCTCCACATGCTCCAACAGACCATAGCAGAAGTATTTCGTTCCTCCCTTGAGCACATGCTAAACAACAGACCCAACCATTCTTTAAAGTCTTGTACGTTGGCTCTAACGAATCCCACACCAGACTTTCTCCAACAATCTTTTGCTAAAAGGCAGGCAACCATAACATGTAAAGAGTGTTCCATATTATGAGAACAAATAGAACAGCCTTGCTCAACTTGAATACCTCTAGCAAACAGTTTCACCCTTATTGGCAAGCAATCCACACCAACCCTCCACAGTACATAAGGTATCTTTGGTGGAACCTGTAGATTCCAAAGCTGCTTCCACAACCTGTCATGTCCCTGACTTTGGCCCCCATTCTTCTGATCATATAAATTCTATACCCAGACTTGACAGTGTAGCAACCATCATCCTCCTTACTCCAATACCACCTGTCCATTGTGTTTCTTATGCTCAAGGGAATTTTTAAAATTAATTCTGTCTTTGCTTCGAAAAACATAAATTCTTATTTATTAAATAAATAAATTCTTTTTTATTGGCAATTGTTAATATATTATTTAAATAAATAAAATAAATATATATATATATATATATATATTCGGTTTCTTTTTAAAAATAACAAGTTGAATAAAAAAATCAAAATTTCAAAAAAATCAATTGAACTAAATTGGAGTTTAAAAAATTGAATTGAATAGACCGATTTAAGTTAGTTCAGTTTAATTTGATTCGGCTGGTTCAATTTGATTTTCTAGTATTACACTTTTTTTCAAATTTTTAGCGATCACAATACGTTTTGGGGTAACAAGTCGATGACTAAACATGAAAAAAAAAATAATAATAAATATCACGTTAACATGTCATGTCAGTTCTGACATTAAAACTCTGATCGAATTTCGATCTTGTACTAAATTTGCTAAAATTTGAAAGTATATATATATAATTATCAAAAATTTTAATTCGTGATAAATTATAATTTTACGAATAATTTATATATTTTTTTTTAACTTAATCCTTATTTTTATAAGTTAAAGTATTTCCTAAATTGTTTAATATCTTTTTTCAGGATATATCAAACATATTTCTATCTAACAACTTTTTATATCTCTCCATAAAATTATCGAGATAATCATTACAATAGATTCAATGAAAAATTGCATAAAAACATTAAACTTTATAACAAATATTACACACCACTACATATCATTCAATTCTCACCATAAATTATTACAATTAGTCATATGAAATAGTTTTTCAATTCATTCATATAAATCAATTTAATCAAGAGATAATCAAATTTTTAATTGTGTTAAGCACAATAATTCATAATTAATATGAAAATAAAATTGTCTTCATTAAATAAAATAACTTCAATTTATTATTTAGATTATAATTTTATAACCTTAACTAAAAAGGAATTAATTAATGATAAAAGTAATTAAACTCAAGAAAGATAAGGAAGAACTCATGTTGAAGGTTTGGAGATTATTTTTCTTGATCTTCTGCATCTTCTATTCTTTTGTTGTTTTTCCTTCATTTGTCTCTCAATCAGCGCTCCTATATCCTTTTCAGTCCCTTTTTAACTTAAAATGAGAAGGCTATTTATATATGATGGGATTGTTTGGATAAAAATTAGCGTTTTGTTAAAATAATCAGTTTTGTTAAAAACGAGCGTTAATCATAAAACTCTTCTCTCCAGCTTTTAAAATTTACGTTAAATACTAAAAATAATTTAGTTTTCTTTTTTTATCCAAACACTTTAAAAACCACAAAACTTCTTTAACTTCCTCCTAAAATTCAATTTATAACGTTTAACTTCATATTCAAACACTCTCGATATATGCTTGTTACATGTCCATATCTATTTAAAAATGTTAATGCCTCTTTCAAAATTCAGAGAGTAACAACACAACCTCATACGTCTCTGTCTGTATATTCATACCGCCATACCTTCCTCTAAAATAGCAATTCTTTACTTTTCTACCAAATGCTTCCTAAATGGACAATAAATAAAATAAACTAAAATTGACAAATAATAACTATCAAAATATAGAAAAAATTAAAATAAAAAGAATTTAAGTAAGCTAAGCTATATAATCACCTATAACATTATAATATTAATATTTAAATTTATATGAGACCCACTATGTCTAAATAAAAAAATAAAAATAAAAAATATATTAATATTTAGATATAATAATATAAAAAATATAAAATTAAGAAAAATTTTTTAAAAAAATTATTTTTTATGTGTAATGAGCCAACAAAAATATAAATATAAATATTATGTTTCTACAGAAGATAGAAAAAATAAAAGAAAATTAAATACAGGAAAAAAAATTATAATAAACGAAGTCTACGAAAAATAGGAAAAGATTAACAAAATTAATTAATAAAGTCTAAATAAATAAAAAGGGTTAATTATTATTTTTTCTTATATAATGATTTAATACACTAAATTTCTTATAATTTTTTAAAAATAAATTAACTCCATCTGACATCTGACGAATATCATAATATACTATTAAATCTTTCTATTCAATTTTACGTTAGTCAATCCTAAATTAGTTAGTTAGTCCTAAAACAGTTAACAAGAATAGTAAAAAAATAAAAATATTCTTATCATTTATTTTTAATTAATTACATTCTATTTTCACTTTAAAAAATATTTTTTAGTGTTAAAAAATATAATTTCATATTTTTTTATAAATTTGAAAATAAAAAAAATAAAAATATTTTTTAAAAATATTTTTATTTTATTTTTAAAATAAAAAATATTTTTTTAAAAAAATAACTTTTTATTTTTAAATTTGTCAAAAATATGAAAATAAATTTTTTATTTGTATTAAAAATTTTAAGAAGAAATAATTTAATTGCTTTTTAAATTATTTTTTTAGAATAAAAAATATTTTTATTTATTTTTTATTTTTAAATTTATCAAAAAATATAAAAATGAATTTTGTAGCCCTAAAAAATATTTTTTAAAATAAAAATAAAATATAATTAATTAATTAAAAATAAAAAATAAGAATATTTTTATTTTTTTATTGACCATTTTAAAATAGACTAATGATAAAATTAGACAGAATGAGTACTACTATAACAAGATATTTATCAGAAATAATTAATATTTTTTTGAAAAGTAAAAGAATTTAATATATTAGATATTTTATAGAGATAGATAGAAATTAATCCAAAAGAAAATAAACAGAGTCTATCGAAAATAGGAAATGATTAGAAAACGTCGACAGCAGGGTTCGAACCTGCGCGGGCGAAGCCCAACAGATTTCAAGTCTGTCTCCTTAACCACTCGGACATATCGACTTCAAAAATATAGTACTGCTCATTTTTTATTTAGATGTTTTTAACTGAATTAAATATAAACTAACCTGCTTTGAAAAATAGTTAAAAAATATAAATATATAAAGGAAGTGGTTAAATACACAACAATTTATAACTCTTAACTATATATACAAGTTAAATCAAATTCTTGGTACAAGAAACTCTCTGCATTGTTAGAAACAAAAAGAAGAGGAAGAAGAAGAAATGAGATAGTATGAGTGCTACAAGTAACATCTTATTAATAGAGATAATATACATGATGGTGTTCTCTCCGTCGTTGCTGAAAATCTATTTTTCCTTCCTTCGCCTGAATCTCTTTCTTTATGATACAAATAGATAATCCTCAAAGAAACAGAGAGAGAGTGTCTTTTTGGATCATTATGAATTTTTATTACTGCAAGAAGAAGAGGCAATGTCGTAGTTTCTATGATACACTCAGATAAACTGGATTCTTCTATCGATTCAAAAGTGGTATCCATTATCGAATTCAATGTCCTATCCTAACAACTCTGTCTCTGCACAAGTCTCACCAACACTAACCAACAGCTAGAAACTGAGAACTTCTTTACAAGGATAAGTGAACCGCTTTGCCCTGTGGTTCACAAAACAATCAATGAAACTCAAGCCCAATCAATCATGGCTTCTATATACACTCTCTGCAACAAAACAAATGTTTTCCAGGAGAAATGTCAAGAACATCAAGCAGTCAATAGGCTAATAGATTATCAATGCCAATGCCAAGTCATAGTCTAAATAAAATGATTGAAAAAACAGCCGCATCCAAAATGTATTTGGGAAACTTTATAAGAAAAACTCTTCATATCAGTTGCATATTTCAAGTTAAGGGAATACTTACACTTGGGAGAAATTCTTAACCCATTCAGGTATCTCAAATTGTCCCAGAGAACAGGAGCTTGTGCTCAAGTCATGAGCATGCGTTCAGTATATGTCCCTCCTCCATCTACAAAATCACATTGGGAGTAGACTAGAAAAAGCGTGAAACCTCCCTATAAAGTTGTTCGGCTTCAAATGGTTTAGAAACATATCCATCCATTTCACACTTTAGGCATTCCTCATGTGTAGCTTGGATTACATCTGCAGTCATTGCTAAAATAGGTACATGCCAATTTGGAAGATTTTCATAGGCTCCAACCGAAGCATCTCTGCTTTGAATAGAATTATTGAAATAGTGTTCTTTGTCCCGAATTTTCCTTGTAGCTTCAAACCTGAGGAGAAAAGGGAAAATATCAAGTGCTATCCTTCAAGTATCAAGTGTGATAACACAAAGGGAAAATATGCCCTTGTGTACTCATATAAACAATGAAGCACATATAATCGAGTGTATCTCTAAAACAAACAAGGCAGCTACAGAAACATTTTTATCAGGAGAGGGCGTACATGCTAAGTTCTCTTTAAAAATAAACCCCAGAACAGAATAAATGACCAGAAAAACTTGAAAAGGGATAGTGTTCGATATACCCATCCATTTCTGGCATCTGGATATCCATGAAACAAGCATCAAAGTTGTGGGGTGGAGCAAGCAATTTGATTGCCTTTTCTCCACTATCTGCACAGACGACTTCAGCTCCATACTTTTTCAAAGCCCCAGCAGCTACTTTGAGGTTCACACCATTGTCATCTACAATAAGAATTTTTCTTCCAAGAAGAAGGTTGCTGAGCTCCCCATTGCGTGGGTTCCCCTTGTTCCCAACACCCATTGCCCGTTGTATAGATGCAGCCAACATACTTGCCCTCAGGGGCTTCATGATGACAATTGGAGTATAAACACCAGAAGTTGCAGCGCTTGCTATGGAAGAGCTGATAGAATTAGCCACAAGGAACAGTTTTGGAGAAACACCATTATCTATTTTCCTTATATTACTGACAAAGAGAGTTGAAATGTTTGAATCCCTATCCCAAACTTCTTGTTCAATAAGAACCATGTTGAATACTGCATTCCCACTGCTTATGCTTAAAGAAGCTTGACTTAAATCAGAAACCACTTCAACTCGAATTCCAAGCCGCTGGACATGATATCTAGAAACCTTGGCCCTAACAGGCCTGGGATCCACAACTAGTGCTGTCATGCCTCGAAATTCTGAAAAGACGTTAGATTGGTTGCTGATTTTGTGGCTCTTGTACTGATTTGAATTGGAGCAGCCATTGGCAAAAACAGCAGTAAATGTAAAGGTGGTCCCAATCTTGGGGATGCTTACAAACCCAATTTCCCCATTCATGAGGCCAACCAAACACTTGCTTATACTTAAGCCGATGCCTGTTCCACCATATTTCCGGGAAGTGGATGGGCCAACCTGCATAAAAGGAGTGAAAATGCGAGATTGGGCTTCAATAGGGATCCCTTCTCCTGTATCTTCAACTGAAACAATTAGATTGATAAGGTCAGGCGAGGTTGGCAAGAGAATACAACTAGATCCCTCTTGACTGAAAGTCCTAAATCGAGTCCAGCCGCAGCGTCTGTCTGCAACTGGCAAACCACTCAAGGTGTTTCTTGATGAAGATTCTGTCTCCACATCAATGGAGTCAATCACCTCCTCCACAAGATGGACAGTGACAAAGATATGCCCTTGATGTGTGAACTGGCAAAAAAAATGAAGCCTAAGCATGCTACTCTTAAAAAAGCATATATAACAATGAGATTGAAATGTGTTGAGTGAAGGCATTAGACTTTCTATAAGCTTGTTAATATGGATTCTGTCCTTCCTCATCCCTCTCCAACAGACTCGATCACAAAAATCTTTCTTTTAAGAACAGAAAAAAGAAATTTCTCACCAAATGGCCTAAGCGAACAAGCTCTAAGCCAAAAGTTTTAACTTTCAACAAAGGTGCAGTATCCAAATGTATTTGCATCTTATGGAATTAAGATTAAGTATGTTAGCATGATAAATCACGTTCTTCCCCTAAATCTCTATGGTGATGGAAGAAAGAATAAAAATAATTTTCAGTATCCAATGATTTTTATATCTGAATTGCGTTCATCATAAAGCCTCAACCAAAATTAGCTAAATACTTACTTTTATTGAATTTCCCATGAGATTGATGATGATTTGCCGAAACCTGCCTGGATCACCAATTAGCATTTCTGGAACACTATCAGAGATGTAAACTGCCAACTGCACTTCCCGCCAATTTGATCATGCCAATATCAGAATTTAGCTATTATATGGTGAAATTGAGCATTATAGAAGAAAAAGAAACTAAGCACACATTGCACTAGAGGAGAAATTATTAGATAATGCACATGTATCATCCTCTCATAAAGTTGTTTCCATATGTTACATTTATATTGAGGTTAGCGCACCATGTTTGGGAGTTTTAGTTGAACTAGAAAAGGAAAATATAATCTGCTGGAATGGAAAAAGGAAGAAGAAAGAAGGGATAAGTAAAGAACTTTATGTTTTGGATGTTAGAAAGGTTAACAAAATATTTTAAGGATAAAGAATTTCGAGAGGGAATTTTTTTTTTACCAATGAGGTTGGAACCTTGGCTTGTTTTCTCAATTTTGAAGGAGAGAAATATGGGGTTTGAAGGGATATCTAATTCTTCTATACCATTTTCTTTTTTCAAGTCTCATTAAACATCCAAACAAGGGAATCCCTTGTCCCCTCCTGATATACTTCCATCCAAAGGCAGCACTAAAAAGCACAAATCTGTAGTATCTAATAATTTCACCAGCAAAATAATATATTACCTCTACTCCTTTCCCTTGAGACTTGTCAGAAAAGAGAGACAGTACGTCATCCAAAATTGCCCGCAGATTAAACTGCACATCCTCAAGCTCAAGCTTGCCAGATTCAATTTTTGCTTGATCTAAAACTTCATTGATTAGTGAGACTAGAGCTTTTCCACTGGCTTGTGCAGTTCTAACATAATCTTGTTGAGTCACATCTAGATCTGTGTCCATGAGCATATGTAACATTCCTGAAACAAAAAAAAAAAAAGAACAGATTTAAATTAGCATGGCTCAATTAAGTTTACCAATCTATATTAGCATAGGCCAAGCAATGCATATCTATGTCTTTAGTAATTAAAGAACAATTTCACAACTCACCTAGAACCCCATTCATTGGGGTTCTGATCTCATGAGAAACTGTGGCAAGAAACTGCAGAAAGTTGAAATTTGATTAGGCTTTTCATGCTACAAAAAAAAATCTGACAAGCAAGTTAAAAGCATCAAATACCTGAGATTTTGCAATATCAGCTGCCTCAGCTCGTTTCTTAAGCTCCATCATCTCATGATAATCATCTTCAACTTTGGCAATTCGATTCACAGTGGCGTGGAAAATATGTCCAATAAGTAATGCAATCACTAGGACGCCAACTGAGGTTGTTATTGCTAACCATGGCCATGGCGGTTTCTGTTTGAACCTGCATTAAGTAAAGATCTTATTTTATTTACCAATTGCATCCAATATGCATTGTAAACATTAAAGATTCGCATTTAGGTCATCCCAGATTGAAGTTTTTACTGTATCTTAAGATATGGTAACAGCAACACCAAACTGCCACAAGGAATTGTGGACTAGCCATATGAATAACAGGAATTTCATGGTATCTTGCTGGGTATAGTCATTAGCAGTAAACCAGAGAGGTCAAATTCAGACAATTTCAACTCAGGATGAAGAGAGATGTTTGTTCATTACCTGCAATGCATCTCATGCTTTCTATGGGGATCTCCAAAATTAAGGGTGCTAACATGTTGCAACCCATCATCTGATACATTCGAACCATACATGCTAATGGGATGAGAATGATTAGTAGTGTCGTATACATCCACTAGGATAGTTTGTTTGCTTGCAAGCTGTTGAAGTAACTTTTCCACAAGCGATTCGATATGAAAGACTCCTCCAAGATACCTGCTTGGCAGTAGCAGCAACACTGTAAGAGCTCCTCCTCAAAAATTATCATCATTGTAATAACTCAATATTTTCTAGTCTTTTAGCATCCCTTGAAGGACATCCTGACATCACATAAAATAAAATCAATTTATTTGTTCTCGTGGCCCTAGCAATGTTAATTTTTCTTCCCATCGGAATTAGCTTCAGGATTTCAAACATTGCCATTCCTTCTAGACTCTGAGTCCATATTTTGGTAAGCAAGAAAGAGAACCTATTTCCACACTAATTCTGTAGCCCACATGTGAGCACACACCAAAAACCATATGAAATGTTTCCTATCAAATTTATAGCAGATGAAGAAAGACATACCCATCAGTCGCTTGAATCCTCTCATTTGGAGTTGCATTGGAGGGGAGATCTCTCTTGTAGACAGCAAATGTTAAAATAACTCCAAGACGGTTAGTTTTGAGTAACCTAAAAGGGGCTGTTAGGACCCCTGTTCCTGATTCTCTGGCACGCAATACATTTTCCCTGTCTTCCTGTCGACATATATTATAAGTCAAAACACACATATAAGTATCAATACCAATGGATTCACACTCCATAAATCAATAATGCAACTTTGAAGATATAAGAAAAAGAGCATTCCAAGTTATCAAGTAGTGGCTTATGCAAATTCTGAAAAAGGGAATTCAAAGTTTATTTAGTAGTGACCATCACAAAATCGGTTTAGTGCTTTAATTATGAGGCTCTTATGATTAGTTTAACTTGAAGTTATCGCTTCACTTTTGGATTTAAAATTATATCGTTGAATGCAGTGATAGTAAAAATTTAAATCAAGTCCACAAGTGTGGCTTAGGAGTTCAACCAAGAGGAACACCCGGAACAAGAAAGGAGCTCACTTTTCCAGACAGCAAATCAAGAGAAACCACATGTGAAATGGTATCCTGAGCAAAGATGACAGGGGCATATTCTTCTTGAATTGGGGATGGCTCCAATAATTCTGGGGCATAGTCATCTTTATGAACTGGATTTTGTTCAAGGGTATCCATCCTCTTAATAGTCCAGCCTTGTTGTTTCTCGAATTGTTCCCTTTCAGAGTGGAGTACCCTTACAGCATATGCCACACCACTTGTTAGGGGCCTCTCAAAAGCAGTTCTTCCTGTGTACCTTGCAAAAGTCCTCTATAAATTCTGAAAGTTAGTTTTTGTTTTTTGACTGGCTAATAGTGATTATAAACAAAAGAACCCAGATCTGCTTCTGGATTAAGCTTTAATATTCTAAAATGAAAACCAGAAGCAAATTCACTACGTTTAATATTATGAACTAATTTCCTGTTTAAGAAAAAGCTTGAAGAAACAGAATTATCCCCTGAAAGTATAGAATTACAGCAGATGCGTGATTAAGTACATTAATCTATTTGAGTGAGCTAACGGATCAAGTTTAGTTTGCAAATTACAATATAAAAATCAAATTCACATTCTTGAACAGAAACAACAACTAGTAAGGCAAGTAAGGACAACATATGCTAAATTATCATTCCCTAGCCTAGCAGACTTAAGTACCCAGCTAAGACATGAAAGGAGATCTAGTAACCTGATCAATAGCAGAAGGGTTTTTTCCATGGTGAAAGGTTGAGATCAAAATGGACATGGCCTGCACATGGTTCATGCTCACGTTAAACTGATCTTGAAGCATCCTGGCCCTCTCATCACACATGCTTGCAAGTGTCTCTTTCCTCTTCTCAGAGGCTTGTGAGCTCATGTACCATAAGATCCACAAAGAGACCATGATCCAGAAAATCACCCATGCCACCAAGAGCTTTCTCCACCATGTTTTTCTAACTCTCTTTGACCCAATACGCTGGTAGTAGTGATGGTGAATCATGCAACTACTCCTTGAGATCTTCTCCCAGAACCTGAGCCACATCTTGCCACCATCACCAAGCAAACCAGTCTTGGTCTCCACAATTTCACCATTAACGAACCAGTTCATGGAAATTACTGATATAATCCAGCAACATAGCATCCAAAGTAGATGGCCCACCTTTAAACCAAACCCAAATACATGGAGCAAACTCATCCAAAACAGTAGCCAACGCAAGCTACCAAGAAACAGTAACAAGGTGAAGTGGGTCTTACTGCTAATTCCAGGTAGAAAATATAAAAGAGTAGAGAGAGAGAAAGAGACCCACTATCAAATCTACAGAAACTATCAAAACCCAACGTGAAGAAAATCAAAACTTAGAAGAATAAAAGAGACACAAGCAATGAAAAAGAAGCAAAGTCCACCAACCTCAAAATTCACTATAAACAAGTGGAATAAAAAAGGAGAAGTGGGTATAGAGAGAAGATGCTATCTTATCCACCTACAGGAGCTACAAAAGAAAAAATAAATTCAGATTAAGTGCAACAAATAACCCCAAGATTGAAGAAGATAAGAAATTCACGCACAACCCACAACAAAGAATCAAAGAATCCACAGATTCTTAGTTTCTAATTCCAAACAGAAGTCGGGTTTATTTTTTTTTTTTTCCCTTTATCCTGTTTAAGCACCACCACCAACCAAAAACCCAGAACACTAAATGGACCAACAAAGATTCGAAATTCAGTTATTAAATCAAAACCCAATACCTTCCCAGCAAAGAATCTGACAACAAAAATCTAGTTCACAACAGTCTTTAAATTCACCACCTTAAAATCAACAACAAGAAAAAATCAAGAAAACCAGGAAAATGTGCACAAGATTTTGACTTTCCAGTGCATCTCCAACTTCTCCAAATCTAGTTTATGAACCCCAAGTGGGAAAATCATCAAGAATTATTAAGGGTCAATATAGAAATTGTAAAAGTTTAAGTAACAGCAGCAGCAGAAGTAGTAGTAATGCTAGAAAAAGAAGAAAATAAGAGTGGATTCATGGACACACTAACAAAGAAAGAATCTGAGACAGAAGAGAAGAATATGGCTGTAAAAATGTCTGCTTGTGCAGGCCATCATCTCTATCCATACCATCCAACCCAAAATAAAAAAATTAATAATCACAAAAATAAAAAATTATTACAATATAATAATATCATTGATATTAAAAAAATTTATTTTTTATATTTATTTATTTATGTATAATTTATTATATATATATATATATAATATTAAAGGGCAAAAAAGGGATAATACCACTCAGCAAAAATCACTGCTTTTTCATAAGCAGTCTCTGAGTTCACATCCCTATCCATCCATTAACCAAAGCAGACAACTTCTACACGCCAAGTCGTTAACTCTATGTGTGTGTATGGGTTGTACCTTTTTACTTTGACAAAAGTACCCTGTCAATGAAATTAAAAATTAAAAATTCATTTTTTGCATTAGATGCCCTATACTTTTTATTTTTTTCTAAAATTACCATTTGAGGACCAATAGTCAAAAGATTAGGTAAATGAAACCATTGAATTGGCCCCCATGATGGGAAACTCTCAAGGTTTATGTTGTTATATATCTATTTTGTACTCGAATCAAATTCTCCATTTGTATGATTATAGACTTTTACTTATATCACCAACCAATCAAAACCCCCCCCATTAATTAATTCTTAATAACCTACAAATACCTTACACATGTTGGTATAGAGCAAACAAAATTTATAATCATAGAATAAAAATTATTCCTTTTTCTCCTTAAAAATTTTAATTCAATAATTATTATATGTTTATAATATATAAAAGTCAGTTTTTTTCATTTTGTTGCGTGACATAATATCCAATCGTATATAAGTTAAAATAAGGAAAAAAAAAAAAGTTAAAACCCCACTAATGATAAAATGAACTTTATAATACAAAATGTGGTTGTAACCAACTTCCCCTAACCTAAGGATGATAGGGTAAGCATCTTTTCCTTTTAGCTTTATATAAATTGTTTACAATATAGGAAGCAACAAGAAGCAATTGCTTTTTGACAAGAAAACTAGTTTAATTAAAGAGGGAGGGAATTTAGGGGTATTATTGTCATTAAAGCTATGAGGAGGAAGACAAAGTAGTTGGAGAGAGAATGAGTGGCAAAGCAGTAAATTAAAAGGTAAAGTGGTGTCAAAAGTATAAAGGACACTTTAATCAAGGCTTGTCACCAAGTGATTAGGCCATCACTACCCACTTCTTTTTGGTGTCCTCTAGGGAGCTCCTTCTGACAATGACGTACCACGTCAGCAGCACCGGTTCTCTGCAAAAAACCAATCAGATTTGTCAACGTGTCTTGCCTCATAATGGCACTCTTTTGCTACGTGTCACTTGTGGGTTTGGAATAAAATTATAGCATCTCCTTGCCACGTGTACACATGCTCATTCTTTTTATTTTTTCTTCTTATAATAATCTATGAATTTAGTTCAATTATTTCATTTAAAGGTTGTTTCCTAATTTCATGAGCTGGGCATGTGCACTAACAAGGCTTTTGCAAGCAAATTAATTAGTAGTATTGCCATAATCTTCCAATAATTGTCAAATTCCAACCTAGTACAATATTGTCAATTGGCTGAAATAAGTGAAATGTTTTTAAACTCTCATTTTATTTATATTAATGTATGAAAAATTATTAAGTATGATATAATATATATTATTTTTAATTATTTAAAATAGATTTATATGTAATTAAATTAGAAAACGGTCGTATAAATATATTTTTATGCGAGTAAAATGAATATATTTATTTTTATCCTACCGAATAATAATTTATTAGTTGAGAAATTTTGTAAGTTTAGAAACAAATACCAAAAATTATTGTGGCTGTCCAAAACTCTATTGTCAATTGATTGCTTATTTTTGTTTAGTCTAGCTAAAGTCTTGTACTCAACTTATTAGTACAAAATTCCTTAGTACTACTACATTAATTTTATGTGACCAATAGAATAAATGAAAATCTATTTATTTAATTATTTAATTTTGAAAGAGAAAAGTGAGAGGAGTCGATTAATTTCTAACTTCTAATACCAAAATTAAGAATTTAATTATTTTTACACAGAAAAATCTTAAAAGGTAAAAAAATTAAAATTTTAACTTTTAACTTTTTATATATATAAAAATTTAAATTTGAAAAATGTTAAATTTTTCAAAAGCCTCAGTCCGTCTAATCTATATTTTTTTTAATGAATTGAGATTTACAATTTAACTTATAAATATATTTAATTGGCAATAAATTTTGAAATTTAGGAAGGAATTGACTATTTATATAGTGTAAATTCCATTCCATTCTTATAATTGACAATGAATTTTGAAATTTATGAGATGATTGACTATTTATATTTTATATAGTGTAAATTCCTTTCCATTGTTTTTTTTTTCTCAAATTCATATTTGAGAATATTTCAACTTGATTAAAAATAGTAATAATAATAATAATAAGTCTAATTAGAAATATGTCTTAAAAAATAAATTTTACACCGATAACTATTTTAATTTTCCTAAAGTTTAATATTTTTAATAAAGTAACTAGATATTCACTTGAGTAATAAACTAATAATCGATTTCTCCTTTTTAATACTTAAAAAAAAAAACACTTACAATAAAAAAAGAAAAAATTTCCAATTAATGTCATTCTAGCCTAATACTTGAAAAATAATAGTTGGGTTTCATTATTAGATAAAAAAATTAATTGATAAAATCCATTTAAATGTAATTAGATATATAGAGGCCTTATTTAGTATAAAAAACATTTTCTATTTTTTTTTTATCTATTTCTTTTTTTCATTTTATTTTAAATATTCTTTTTTATCAAATATATAACTATTATGTTTCATAAATATTTATTTTAAAAAAAAAAGAAAATTTCATAAAATAATTTTTCATAACTTAATTTAATTTTAGAAAATTTAAAAAATTATTTTCAAACTTTTTATTTAGAAAATTTTGATAATTAAATATAAAATATCAATTTTTTTTAATAATTTTTTAGAAAATAACTTTTATTTTCCACAATTAAATAAGCCCAAATTGTCTTTTATAATTGAGTTGAGTTGGAATATGGTTGGAGACTAGAGTTAAATTTGAGAAAAAAAATTAATTTGCCACAAATTGTTGACCCTAGAAAGAAGGTACCCTGTTAAATTAAACCTATCTTCCCTAAACCTAAAACCCTTATAATAAGCTCCAAATGTACAAAAAATTCTGTAGGAAGGTTCGACTAAAATTCTACACACACCCCCACAAACACATTATTAACAATACAGAGATTTATTATTAATTAAAACATAAATAATTAATGATTTGAGAGGTGGGTCAAATAATTCTAATTTTTTTAAACAGTTTCATGTGATTATATTATTATAATAAAAACTATGATATTAATAATTAAAATATTATATTTATTTTTTACGAGTTATAATTAAATTAATTCAAATTTTTTTAAAAAAGATATAAATTAATCATTAAATGACTAACGGCGAGGTTTTAAAATCTTAATATTAATTTTACTCATATTGCATCATAAAATTTATATTTTAGGTTCATAATTTAATTATAACATATACCTATAATGTATAAATAGAATTTATAATAGACAATTGTATTATATATAAATATGTCGTAGCAAAAATAGGTTGGTCCAAAACTGCAAAAAAGAGACTGACAAAATAATTAGATAGTGCTTTCATAATAACAATACAAGTTAATTAAATTAAAGATTAATTAGGCCACCCTCATGTGGCTCTGGCTCTAAAAACAAACCAAGCGTCAGAGATTACGGCTTTGCATCCACCAGCAACGTGCAGGGCTAATGCCTGATGGAATGCTTCCGTCGTCAACCTAGAATAAGAAGGTTTAAAAGGTTTTTTTAATCATATTATTAATTTATTATATAAAAATGTATTATAAAATGATTTAACAATATTTGTTTAATATTAAAGCCTAACTTGATTAAAAAAAAAAAATTATTATTCATATACAATTCAGTAAGAAGCATTAATTTAATAGTATTCTATCATGTCAAAATAAATATTTTATCAACATTTGTCAGTCATCCATGTTTTAGTAAATTTTCACTGTTTTTAAAAATATAACGTGTTTTAGAATTTATTATTATTATTATTATTAAATTACTATATTCACTTAAAAAAATAAAATAAAATTAATAAAACATGTTTTAAAATTTTTTTAACAACTTATTATTTTATTTAATCAGAAAAAGAGATTAGATTAATTAAAAATATTTTTATATTTTTTTTATTTTTTTTCTTCATAATACTATTATAGGAACACATTTAAAAAATAAAAAATATTAATATATTTTATTGAAAGTATTAACATATTTTTATTTATAATATTCGTTATATATATCAATTAGAAATTAATTTCAAAAAATAACATAATTAAAATAAAGAAAAATTTAGCAATATCACAATAAATAAATTCATCATCATTATTTAGATATTATTTAATTAAAAATAGATAATAATTATCTAATTTTTTTACTTATACTTTTTATGAAATTTATTTTCACTTATACTTTTTACAAGAGCATAAACTATATTCTTTTTGTTTTAGATTATATTATTAAGCAAACAAAGTAGTAAATTAAATAAGAACATAATAACAAAAAAATATAAATTTTTTTTTTTATATTTTATTAGGTATATATTACAAGGTTACAAGAATTTCTATTTATAAAATATATATCCATTATAAGCTATAAAATTTTATTGATGTAATAAAGATTAACTTAAAAATATAAAAATAATGAAATAGTAGGGGAATCATAGACATCCACTTTAATTATAACATATATACATATATATGGTCAATAAGTTTTTTAATGTTTGATTATTAATTAATTAATATAATGTTTCTTCTAGCTCTTGCAAGTAATGTCAAGAAATGTCTGTTAATGGGTTAAGGGGTTGTTATGTATTTTTACACAGCAGTTTTTCATGTGTCTTATTTTAGTTATTTAAAATTTTTTAAAAAATTATAATTTGATAGTGTTTAATGTAATGAATCCATTGATATATTTTTTTATACTAAATAAAAATCATTTGGATATCTAAAAATACATTATAAATGTGTTAAATCTAAATCGTTAAATATAATACATAAAATTTATAATATATTTTTAGATGTCCAAATGATTTTTGTTTAACATAAACAATATATCAATGGATTCATTACATCAAGCACTATTAAAATATAATTTTTTAAAAATTTTTTAAAAATTTTTAATTAACTAAAATAAGACATATGAGGAGTTACTGTATAAAATTATACATCAGTCCCTCTTAACTCGCTGCTAACCTTATTAGAGCGGTACGATGATAAACACAGAACGTTGGATCAATAATAGCAATAAGAGATGAAAATCCAATGAGAAAAGGAAATTAATTAATTTAATTTTTTCTAAAACAAAAATTAATTATAGGGCATGAAGTGTTAAACAAAGTTGATTAGCGTAGTGTTTAGGGTTCAAACTTTAAATTAATGGAGTTATTAATTTGGTCACACAACATTTTCTGCGGCGGACCAATATGTCCATTAATTGTTTAAGAAAATGATATGTCCACGTGATCAATGGAGGGAATTTGCCAACCTTATTCATATTCTTTTTTTTTTTTTTTTAAATCTAATGGTAGCAAATTACTTATAAATTTTTCATGTCGTTATATATTTTATTTTTTATTTCATATTTTTATATATATTATATTATTTATAAAAAATATTAATTATTAAAATATTTTAAAAAAATAAAATAATATCACACATAAAAATAAAATAAAAAATCACACATAATAAAATAAAGAATTTAATCTGATAGCTAACCATTGTCAAATAATTTCTTAGGCTAATAAAGATTAAATTAAAAAATAAAAAATAAGTAAAGAAGAAGGAGAAGAAAAAGAGAAAAAAAAGGAAAGGACACAACTTTAATTAAACCATGGAATTTTATTAATTATTAAACATGCACCATCTAATAAAAAATGGGATTAGTTGATGATCCTACTTTTCTCGGTGACTTACAGCGCTATTGCAAAACCGATCATAAGACTTCACCTTATTTATCTAAACATGAGAAAGTAAAAGCAAAATATAGGATTAATTATTTTAAAATTTCTATATTTAATAAATTATATTAAATAATTTTTATATTTTTAAAATTATATTAAATAATTCATATATTTTAATTTCGTTATATTTTTCGATCCTTTCATAGAATTTTTTTTTTTAGTTAATTAAAATGTAAAAAGTCAATAAAATTTAATGAAATTAATATTTAAATTTTTACTTTTTTAGAAAGTAGTTATTGAATATCTGATATTTAATTTTGTTATATAAAATAGTCATTCCATCCATTTTGACAGTTAAATACCATAAAAAACAAATACAAATATCTCTCATTTTATATTAAATTTTTAATTTTTATGTCATTCAATTAATACTTTATCAAATTTTATTCACTTTTCATTACCATATCCACACAATTTTATTAATCATAATATCCATACACAAAATTTTTTTCTTTTAATTTTAATAAACTAAACTTTACACAATTAATTAATTCATTCACTAATTAACAAAAAAAAAAAAGAAAAATAAAGAAACTTCACAAAACAAAGAAAAAATATGAAAATATTTAAATGTAAGATTTTTACATAAAAAAAATGGAAAGAAAATGAAAGAAAAAAGTGTAAGAAAATGAAGAAAAATAGAAAGAAAATGAAGAAAAATAGATAAAGGTAAGGATAAGGGTATTTTAGGAATTTAAATTATTTTATTTTATTTTTAATTTATTTAACATAAAATATAAAAAAAAGGATGGAATCACCATTTTGTATAACAAAAATAAATGTTAGAAACTCAATAATTATTTTATGAAAAAACAGAGATCTGAGTGTTAATTTCGCTAAATTTCAGAGAGTAAATATTATTTTACCCTAAATAATTTAAGTAAAAGTTAATTTTTGGCTTTTTGACTGATGAAAAAGGTGAAAATTTTTGACGGAAAAATCTTAGAGTATAACGGAAATAAAATACATAACTTTTTAATATAATTTTGAAAATATATTGAAAATTTAATATAATTTATTAAAATGAGGGATTTCAAAGTAATTAACTCTAAAATATATTAATTTTGAAGATAATTTTGATAGAGTTGATAAATCGATTTTTTTAACTAGTGTTTTAAGAGTAATAATTTTAAAAAATAAAAATTTAGATATTATTAAATAAATAAATTTAAAAATAAATTAAATAAATAAAAAATAAATATTTTAATCTATCATTTTAGAAAATAGTGATTGTAAAATAAAATTTTATTAAAATTTTTATTTTTTTTCATCAATTTATTTTTATATTAATTTATTTATATTTAAAATAATTATATTTTATTTAAAATAATCACTCTTAGTAGGTGTCTTAACAGCACTTATTAAAAATGTTATTTTTAAATTTAGATTCAATTTATTAATGTATATAAACTCGAGTATATTATGTTAATTGGCTTGGGTCAATGAAACGGAGCTTTTTCTATTCCTCAAAAAAAAAAAAAAAAAAATTATAAAATCTTAATTTTCACCTTTTTAAAATTTTAAATGTTCATATAAAAAAATTAAACTGAAGTAAATACCAAACAAATGGATATTAATTCAAAGATTAATTATCTATGTTACAATGCAAATTAAAATTTTAAAAATATAGTCATAGTTGTTTATAGGGATATCACTATAATTCAAAATTAAGCGGCAATAGCAAGTCTGTCCAAGGTTTACAGTGACCTCTTTTCTTTGGTGTTGCGCATCGGCTTATTTGGAAGTGGAGGAACCTTGCTGTTTTTCAAAGGCACTCCTATGAACTACAATATTGGAGCAATTATCACAGTGGCTAGAGGATTTATGGAGGCTGTGAGAACAGCCCAGTTGTGCTCTAACCGTTATGTTAAAAGAGTTAAAATCTCATGGGTTTGCCCTCCAAGGGGCTGGATTAAATTGAACTCAGATGGAGCTTCTAATGGTCCTGCAGGTGCTGCTGGTGCAGGAGGTGTTTTCAGGGACCACCAGGGTAATTGGCTCCATGGTTATTTCCAAAATATAGGGAGGAGTTCTGCAATTGAAGCGGAATTGCTGGGTTTCAAAACGGGATTGCATAAAAGGAAACCACAATAATAATAAAAGCAGGCCTGAAAATCTCTTTTTTAAGAAATATTCAAAAGAACCAGAAAGGATTTTCCTTCCTAAGAGTTGAATAAATAGATCCATTGCTAACTTAAGCATTAGGCTTTTTCTGTCTTTGTTCATCTTGCAGTCTTCAACTCATCCATACGTACAACACCACATTGATAAACATCTTATCAAGTTACAGCTTATTAAGTTTATTATTGGCCTTTATTAATTAAAAACTGGGTGCGAAACAGAAAGTTGATAAATAGGGTTTAAATCCAGAATTAATGCTTTTGCATGCTTTAATTTTTGGTCTTGGAAATGTCCTAAGCGTACACGGAACAATGACTACATAAAGAAGAGTAGTTTTAAATGGCCAAGCCAACTCTGTACTAGCCGATGTTACAACCCCAGACAGGGAATGGCTGCTCAAGCCTTCAACCATCAAAACCATACTATTTCCCAACAGTCATTTCAACAGAAAACAGGATTGCATCAGTGAAATTGACAAATAAGCATTGTGAACTTTGACAATAAAATTTGAGATAAAATAATTTGAAATATCATTTTTTTGTGTTTCAATTATAATTTAATTATTGGCAGGCGAGGATCAACTATAAGATGTTAAAGGTTGAATTGAAAATATTAATAGTTAAAAATTTTAATTTTAAATTTTTTAACTAAATTTTAAAACACTACCCATAATGCCACACGTGTGTTGTATCAATCACTCTGTCCAAATGCATCCATCAACCACTCATTCAAATGCACCCTTTATATTTATACTAAAATTTTGACTAGTAGTTTTCAAATCGTTTTCCAATTTTTCTGCAACTAATTTATTTTTCTAATTCTACAAAGTTACATTTATAACATAAGCAAAATGCTGAAAGAAAATAAAATTTGTTAGATTCATAATACAGCAAGAAATCCACTAGAATTTGTGAAAAGAGATGTATTTAAAATAATAATTAGATGAAAAAGAAAGAACTTAGGTGTCATTTGTTATCAAAATTTGATTAGAGATGAGAGAGAGAAAGAAAGAGAAAACCTTTTTTTACTTTAACATGTGTCACAGTTGACAATTGACTTAGTACTAGGCTGGCAATTGGCATACAAAAGCACTACCCAGCAATTTGTGAGTTTTTTTTTTTTTATAAAAAAAGGAATCCATAAACATAACTTTTTGAAAATGGGTAGTAATGTAATGGGTCCTCCAAGCTCGTCACAATCAGCAGCCTGGGCAAATGGTTGTTTCAATCATTGTTGGTTCAGTATAGCAAAAAGTAAAAGGGAATAACAACTAGTAGAAGAAATAAAATTTATCATAATCGTAACAATGCATTATGATATATGCACTTAGATCAGAACCTAACAAGAGAATGTAAAAGAAAAAATAAAAATCCAACGACACAGAGTTAAACAAGTGGTCAAGTTCATCTACAAGGACAATCTTTAAGTGGAAATCTGCCTGGCTGATGGGTCCTAGTTTTTGTTTTTGAACCCAGAAAAAGAAGCTTTTAAATGTGTTAATCAATGTTTTGTCTGATCATCCTGCGGATTAGATATTGATGTATCGATTTAAAGATACTCTCATAGAACATATCCATCATTTGAGCACCGTTGATCACAGCCCAATTTAAAGAGTCCGATCGAACCAGTGAATTTGATATTCATACATCACATCCCTTTCCTAGTTTTTTGCATTGACTAGTCTACAGTAAAAAATCCTCAACAGCTAAAAGGGCCAGATGTTTGAAAAATGGGTAATTGTCTATTGTATTGCAAATAGGACAAAATGAATTCTGGCAATTGGAAATTATTGAGGGACCAGAAACAAGGCACAAATTGCCTCCAGGCTCCAGGTGTTCAGGTTGAAGAACCATAGGGTCATGAACTCTCTCTTTATTAAACTTTTTTCTGCCTAATAAAAGAAAAAACAAATACAGGGTCCAAACAATTATGACAAGCAACCGTGAAAAATTAAAAGAAGAAAAATCTTACTGTATGATGGGAAATAAAAATAACCATCAATAATTTGAGGACACTTATCCATAAAAGTCTTATTTTCCTCTATAAGTAGGTAGCGCTGAAAGATAGAAGAAAAAATTCTCACTCTTTTTCAAAATCAACTATCTACATTATCTCATTTTCTCTGCTATAATCTCGCTTACTTAAATATCGGAGTTTTCCCGTCAGAACATTCTTCAATTTCAGGTCACAAATCACAAGAGCCATAAATCTCCATTCCATCAACATTAGCAGCTCTAAACGTCCATTCCTTAGTGACTATTCCAAATGTATGCTCAGTGAAGTACATTTGTCTGAACAATGTAGGTCGGTAGCCAATGTTAGATAAGTCAAACTCAATGTATATGTACGAGTAATATGGCTGTGCTAATTTTAATTAATCTGGACCATATCCTGTTACAATAAATCCCATAGCAGAAAGCATCTCTAGTTTTCCACTTGAGGCATTCACATTTGCGTGGTGCTGATCAAAGATTTCAATTCAAGAAGAATGGTCATTAAATTCAGTAAAAATAAACCAATTTCCATATTGCATCTAAAGGGCCACATGAAATCATCACTGTACTATCCGGATAAACTGAATTTTTGATTTAAGCTTCCTTGCTTCTCCTTGAAAACCAGAATAACGAAGACCATTAATAACAGCCCGCTGAGTTGATGGGAGTATTTTTATGCCACTTCTTAAACAAGAGAGCAAGAGCTTGGATGCACGATGGAACCTTCTTGCCTTGCAAAGATTGTGGACCAAGGAAGAGTAGGTAAATGAATCCTTTGTCTCCATTGATTCAAACATTTTCAAAGCTTGATCAATCTGACCAGTTTTGCACAACCCATCAACCACACAATTTGAAGCAACCAAATGCGAATTGAAACCCATCACATTCATATGTCGTTGTGCCCCCTCAATATTACCAGCCTTACACAACCCATCTATCAAAATCGAGTGTGTATACTGGTCACATTCCAAACCTCTTTTTTCTATTTGATCAAGCACTTGATATGCAGCTTCCAAATTACCTTCTTTACAATATAAATTAATTAGTGTATTATAAGTCACTAAATCATGCTCGATGCCATTTCTCATCATCTGCTCCATATAATCAGTTGCCTCTTTAATCCTACCACTCCTAACTAAAGCACCTACAACCGTGCAATATGCAAAACCATCGAAAGTATAACCTTTTTTCCTCATCTCTTGCAATATCTCAAACCCTTGTTCAAACTTACTAGATCTAAAGCAGCATTTCATAACTGTAGTATAAGTTATAACATTTGGCACATAACCAGATGCTGCAAGCTCTTTCAGGATTCTCCTTGCTGCCCCCACTTTCTTGGCTTTACACAACCCATCAATAAGAATATTGTAAGTAACCAACTGTGGAATGAATCCATTACGCTGTAAATTCCTAAACAGCATAAATGCATTACTCGCATAGCCATTCTTGCAAAGACCATTAATTATAATATTAAAAGTAGCTGGACCAGGTGATAAATCACGAAGAATAATATCCCTGAAAACCCGGTTGGCTTCTTCAGGTTTTCCTAACTTAAAGAAGCAATGCATCAAAGTATTAAAACTCCAAACATCAGGAGCTATACCCCGTTGAAGCATTTCATCAAACATATCAAGGGATTTCGTCAACAAGCAGTTTCTAGCAGCACCAGCTATCAGAGTATTATAGGTAACAACATCTGGGTTTATACTGGCTTCTCTCATTCTATGAATAACAGAATAAGCAGCATCAAAGCTAACGAGACGAGAATAGGCATCAATGAGTGTATTATAAGTGACAACATCAGGAAGTACTCCTAATCTTATACCATCAATAATGATAGATTCTGCTCCATTTAATTGTCTGGCTTTGCATAAAGATGCTATGCATATATTCAATAATTTAGTGGACAATTTACCAATCATTCTTTCTTTGAAAACTTTTCAAATACAACAAAAGCAAAGAAGAAAATTGCATACCAGCAACGATGGAGAAAACAAAATCGAAGGGCATCTGATATTTAGGGGTCTAAATCGCGGAGAAGAAACCAGTTGTCAACATAGAGAATAGTCGCCGAGGCTGGCCGATAGTGATGCCAGGAACAACCAAAAAGCAAAAGGAGAGAGGATTGAGAATCAAAACTAGTACCACAAAGAGAGAACAGAGATAGGTCTTCTGCTTTTGGGAGTTCAAGAACCAAAACCACTTCGATTTGGGGTTTTTTTTTCTACCTGGTAAAATTAAAAAATCCTCACCCTTGATTGATTGAGTGTGATAAAGAATTAACCAAAAGTTACGCTCCAATTCAAGTGAATAAATTTTGTAGAATTGATGGGTATTTTAGTGATTTACAAGAATATTACTGTTTTAATAAAAGGTGGCCACTGGATCTGGAGGAATGTGATTTGTGAACGTGAAATTGAACACCATGACTGTGCTATGCCTCGAAAGAAAAATCGATTTTCTGTAAAGGTGAAATGGGCTTGGGTTGTAAAGATCCAATAATCAATAGTGGGCCGAACCCAAAATACAAAATCCTTTCTTGTTCGTGGAGTTATTTAAAAGTACATAAACCTTGTGTCTAAACCGTAGCGGCTTTCTTTCTGAATTTTTTCACTAATTTTTCCTAAATATAATATCGTTAAAATTTATAAATTTTATTAATTAAAAAAATTAATTAATTAAATATAATTTTACCGATTAATTAAATTAAAATTTTAAAAAATTATTATATAATAAAATAATTAATTTATCCAATATTATAAGTGTTGAAATTTAATATTAAATAAATTATATTAGTAATAAAATTTTATTAATTTATATAATTAATATTAAAAATTAAATAATAATTATTTTAAAGATAATTATTTATTAATAAAAATAAAGAATATTTATTAAAAATTTAAAGTAAAAATTATTATTTCGGCTAAATTAATTATTTTTTTAATTTGATAGTAAATTATTATTAGGAAAAAGAGAAAATACCAGTAAAATTACTAAATTACCTCACAAACACTCGTTTGATAAGGACAGGTGTCGTCCGGAGGGACCGCTTCTCACCAGTGCCACATTAACCCATATAACTATTATAGTCCACGTCTACAAATATCATCCAATTAAAAATAAACACGTGTTGCATTTGCGTGGCTTGGCCAATGGTATCGAAGACTGTGACGCTACGTCCGGTCAATCAAGGTTTTTTTTTTTTTTGTAGAGCTAATAAGAGCAAAAGGCGAGATCAATTTTATCTTCAAATAATCAGACACGGATCGGGAGGACAGGGGGAAGGAGACGGAATCGCCTGTAATTTCTCCTTAAGGTTTATCGCTACGATCGTTTCCGACTACTAGATCTCTCAATAACCATGGTAAAATTCCGATGATTATAGCTTTTTATTTATGTATTCAGCTTCTTGCTGGTTTAATCACGATCTGCTCGATCATTTATTGTTGATTTGCCTTTGACCACAAAATAGGATGATTGGTGATTAAATCGATCTGATCTGTCGATTTAGGCAAATTATGAGCAATTGAATGTTACATTGTTTTGAATGTATTGAATTTTTAAGGTGTTTATCGTTGTTTTATTTAGACTACATCAAGGCGCCTTGCGGATAGGAAAGTTGAGAAGTTCGAGAAGAACATTACTAAGAGAGGAGCTGTTTCTGAAACATATACGAAGAAGGGAAAGGACTATCCTGTTGGTCCTATTCTGCTTGGATTCTTCGTATTCGTTGTCATTGGATCATGTAAGACTCATTACGTTTAAAATGAATTTGACTTATAAATTTTATTTATTAATGATAATTTGTTTTTTTTGTTTTTATTTTAAGTATCCTTAAATTGAATTAATGAGAGTAAAATGAACATTTTTTAATTACACCAAACATAAAAATATGAAACTATAAATGAATTTTGTGGAATTCGTTTGTTCGATGTGGGGCCTTATTGTCACTTGAATTTGCTGTGATTATCTTAACAAATTATGATGGTTTCCCCGAAATTCTAATAAGAAATAAGAAATATGAAATTTTGATAAAAAATTTGACTTGGCACTTGGATGAATATGATTTTCCAAATGACTTTTATGGTTTAGCTGAGCTTTCCTCGAGTTTATCTGCTGCCTTGCTATGTTGATTCCATATTCATTTTGTACCATTCAATGCCTAATGTATATGAATGTGCCAGACTTGAATTTGGAACTAAAGATTGGCATCACCAAACAGTCATATCCTACAATTTAACTGAGCACTAGAAATCAGGGAGAAAACATACTTTTTAAGTTTTGATGTTATGATAAAAGATTGAAAACTAAGTTTTGTTTTTGGTGTAATAAAAGATAGAAAACTAGGGTGGCTTCCCACTTTCTTTGTATTATAGTTAATCCTTAAAAAAATTTCGTTGGTTTTGTTGTGTTTACATCTTGTTGTTATCGATAACAGAACCCGTTTCCATTGTTAATGATCTCATTTGCTTTTGTTGTTTGTAACAGCTTTATTCCAGATAATCAGAACTGCAACAAGCGGAGGCATGGCATAAACGTAGACACACATTTCAAGGGATGGAAGGAGATGTTAGCCTGTAGTTGAAATGAAAATACTTGACTTATTGTTATTCTTGTTCTGAACTCTGCTATTTTAATTAAAATTGCGATAGACATCTTTAACTGCTGCCGCGTGATATTGCTTGCTAATTTGATGTGTGGTAATGGTGTTCTGTTATCTCTGCCTTTCATATGTTAACCTGTCCGCTTACTGTTAATATTCTTATATAATATATATAAATATGAGTTTGGAGCAAAGTAATGTTTTTTCTCTTTCTATTTTTCATTCAATGAATGCCTTTCTGCTATTACTTACACGACGACGTTTTGTTTTAGCACCATCACATATTGTAGTAGAAATTCGTTGTATATGATTTCTCGTGTTTCCTTGCGTTGAGAGGATTTAATCCCAGCTGTTACGGGGGCACCTCTGAGTTCAATGCTCAGTACATGAGATTATTGCCATGTTTCTATGCTTTGTTTCTTAAGATTAATTTTGTTTGTATTAATTGATTAGTGACCTATGGGCACTAGTACCAGAATTTCAAACTGGTATCCCTAATCCTTGATCTTGTGCATTACAATAACTATGAACAAAGCTAACTTCAAGGCATAAAGCTAACCAGAGTGCACAAGTTAAAAATATTTAAATTTTTGGAAAGCGACAATATCAATCATATGATATCATGTCAATTAGAACAATCAAGGTGGTACTTGAAAAAATGAGATAAATAAAATATTTCAATAACTGCTTTTTCTTCTTGGTGTTCTCTGGCAAGAGGTTTTATCGTAGTTACTTTTGGGTTTTAAGCCCGCTATATCACCAAAATAATAAAAAAATATTTGAACAGATTTTCTGGTTTCTATTTGCTTTCATAGTTCTCGTGTCGGAAGTAGTTCCTTTTCTTCCACACACAAATCTTGAAAAAATGCAATTACATGTACCGTTACAGACCCGTATTCTGTTAAGCCGCTGAGAATAGCTTAAAACTATGAATTTTAATACAGTACTAAAAATTTCGTTGCTTCAAAGAACCATTTCTTTTTCTGAAATTCTTTCAGCAGCCTAACTAGGTATATTCGTTGAGCTTTTCTTTCAACAACTTTGTCTGATGGAATTCTCAGCAAAATTGAAAGCTATCATCGGTGGCAGAGGCACATTTAATAGCTCCCTTTTGGCTTTGAAACATACAGAACTATAAACCCAGCCATCTGGGCAGCATTTAAAATCGTAGTATTTCCCATTCAAAGTTATTTTCAACATGTTTGTACAGTCATACGATGGATCGTCTGCTTCATTAAAATAACAAAGAAAGTTGGGCTGGAGATAAAAGTAGCAGCAACAGAACAGTTCGCAGCTGAGCAACTGATCATAAGACCAACTCCAAGCCCCTGCCCTGGCTTGCAAATGCTGCTATATTGCACAAAGACGACATAAATCAAAATCAAGCTGTAGCAGTAAGGCATGGATGGAAGGCAGTGCCACATGCAATCCATTGCCGCTTTCTCCCACATGGCACCAAACAACCAGGAACCTTGAGCCATTCCCTGCTCTTCACATTGTAAGTAACTAGTCGGTTCATTTGTCTTGATCTCAAAGACAACATGAGCAAATCTTTGTTGCCCAAGCAAGTCATCCTAACGTGCTTCCCATAAAATTCCAAGCACCATATGTTTGGCATTCTGTCAACCTCCTTCCACAAGAGAGTCATCTTCTGCAGCTCCCATATGCACACACACGTGGCTGCATTCTTTGTTAGCAATCCCACGAGCATGACTCGGCCACCACACTCTGCAAGTGTGTGGTCACTCAAATGAAGCGGGGCTGGTATTATGAATTGCTTCCATACCCCAGTATCCATATTGTAGGACACTATCCCTTCAGGATCTGAACGCATGAAATAGACAGTGCTGTGAATGGAAACTGCTTGTGACCGAAAGTTAAGGGATAGTGGTAGCTTAATATTAGAGGGCATGCCTCCTGATCGAGTCCAAGAGTTCTTCACTGAGTCATAAACCTCATACTCTCCATCGCAGCAAACCCATAGGATCCTGTAGCCCCCACTGCTTGCACTTCCATTCAAAGTCATCCCCACAGCAATGCGAGACCAGACCTTAACCGACCTAGCTGGCAATTCTTTGAAAGACTGAGTCAGAGGGTTGCAAACATAGAAGTTTCTGTGACCAATATCAATAAAGCACACCAGACCCCCTGCTGAAGCAACTGGCAAGACAATCATCTTAGTGGGCAGAGAAGAAATAGTGGGGTGATGCCATTTCTTCAAGGAAGGATCATACATGGCTCCAGAATTCACATTTTCATGAGTAATAGTATAGAACCAGGGATTGGCTTGTGGAACATGAGCACAATGCTGAGAGAAGCTCTCAGAGTTCAGCAAGGAATTCCATTTGCGACAAACTGTACGAAAGCGGAAAAATGTTGCAACAGGAAGCCTGGCAATGACAGCTTCAAAAAGGTCTTCCGGAAATTCTTTCCAAATTTCTTGTTCCAGAACCTCACTTGTACTGGTATTTCCAAGTAACTTTCCTCGGTTCCGCTCCTTTCTAGATTTCTTGGAGGGTGGAAGCTTGGAAGGTTCCAACATCTTGAAACTTCCAGATTTTCCAGCTGCCATCACAAGATCACAGAAATCATCTGCAGAACCATCATGAATATCTAGGACGCACCATCTGTTGAAAAACAAAAAAGGAATTTGTGTTCCTGAAATGGAGTAATTGTTTGTACCTAATGCATAAGGCCAAAATAATTTGATAAAAATCATTGAAAAGACAAGCAAATGGAGGCTCAGATTAACATGATATCAAAGCTTAAACAAGTTCCAAATACATCATAGCTTTGCATATTAGTCCCAGTAAAGTATGACCATGGCAAATTAAAGATGCATAATTCGACAAGTGCCAAGAAAAACAATTGTAGCAAGTTGCAAAATGAAGCCATAGATTATAATAAATTTTGAGGTCTTGATCATTCCACCACGAGAAATTTTAAGACAAAAAGTTCAAATAACAAGGAAGATTTCTTCACTTTTAATAACCAATAAAACCATAAAAGGAAAAAGTAAGGAGGGCCACCCTCTAAGCGTAACCCCTAAGAACCGTAGAACAGATAATATAAGAACACAAAGCATATAAATATATATACTTTAAAGTTGAACAAGCGCTGTTCTGGGCATAACATCATAGCAGACACCAAAAGCTGCTTAAAATTGAGATGGACACTTCCACTCATGCTTTGAAATCTGTTTTGAACTAGGCAAAACCCTCTTCTTTCATTAGACTATAGTTTTTTCCCCAGTATGTGCTTTGAGCATTTCTTTTATTAATATTGTTTTGGCATGTGAAATAGAGGGAACAGGACAATAACAAACCCCAACTAGTTTAGAGGATTAGTGGAACCGAATTTGTTTTAGTATATAACATCACTACATACACGTGTATCACCTAGCCGAGTTATGGCATATAGATATACATACCATATACAGAACACTGCATGTGTGACAAATCATTAATGGAAAAACTTGAAACAATACAAAATCTTTTGTGACAAACTATATCACATGAGATTGAGATACGACATTGAGATGCTAAAATAAAAAAACTACAATGCATAACTGATTAATGCAACAATCAGGGAATTGAAAAAAAATCATGGATTTTCAGGAAAAAAAAAAGCACCAATTTGGAACAACAAAAATGGAAAAGAACCCATGTGTTCCCCAAATGCATTGCTCCAGAAATAACTGAACCTCAAGATGGCATCCCTAGGGGAAAGCACCAATGCCCACACTTCAAATCCTAAGATGTCAGCTCCAGTCACGATTGTTACATGAAGAAGAAAGCCAAGGATAGCATGTTACCATGCAATCCAAAAAAATTATTACTGGAAGGGAAATCCAATTATAGCACATGATGCTCCTCAGTGAAACCAGATGCATATATGCATGCACAAAAACAAACTAAACAAACATAAATAGGCACAAAATCTCAGAAGCAGAAAGCATTGATACTTGACAGTTTGTCACTATCAGCTATAAGTAACTAATTTGCTTGCATACTCACATTTACATTATTAATAAATGGATATGGAATGCAACGAAAGATTTTTGTCATCCATGACAAAGAAATGTCACTGCAGGAATTAATATTTACTCAAGAGTGCTTGAAGAATAAATCAAAGAGGAACTGGATCCAATAATTCATTGCCACATAATATCCCCAGGATTTCGCTTGCCTATAACCAATATTCAGGTTTTTTCTCCTTTATTTTTCCCCTTTCAGAAAGCAACGAGTATGATTTCCTAAAGCATTAAAAACCAGCAAAAATTTGATACCTAAGATCCTATTTCCTAATTTGAGGATAGTGAACATGCAATGAGGTATGCACACAATATACCAAAAATAAAATAAACAAACCTGTCATCAATAGAACATATATAATCAACAGAATTCAAGTTGATTATCATAATATTTTAAAAAATCAGAATGAAGCAATGAAATTCAAAAACACTCCCTAAATAGTAAATAATGGGGGAAAAGAATAAAGCACAATCACAAAATTAAAGATTAAAAGTCAATTAGTAACCAAATGAATCAACAAAAGTGAAATAACATTACAAACTAACCAATTTAATAGCCAATATAAACTAATTAACATCAAATTCCCGGAAAACTCAAACTCCATTGCAGATTAAAAAAGAAACAAAATTCTAATTTCCAATAAATGACAGTGCCATAGTATCATAGATCATTCCTGGAAGTAATCAGAGCCAAATTTTGAAATTAAATATTAAATGAAACAAAAATAAAGTAAAAGGAAATAAAAAAATATATAAATATTATAAACATAAAAACCGCATTGCGTGAGAGAACAAGGCAAGGTAAGTCACAAAACTCACAATCATAATTAGATAGAAACCGAACCGCCTAAAAATAATTATAAACAAAACAAAATAATGAGTAAAAACCTAAAATAGGAAATAATCGAGAAATGAAAGAGATCTATAGAGAGAGAGTGACCTGTTGTGCTGGTGGTGGTGGAGTTCGAGAAATGGCTGGTGATGAAGGTGAAAAGGAGGAGGAGGAGGAGGAGGAGGTGGATGTGGTGGAGGAAGAGGAGAACCGTAAAGATTAAAGAGGTCTTGAAGCTGACCGATTAGCTGCCCAAGCATGGCAAGCTCTTCTTCCATGCCCTGGAATAGGCGGCAGAGAGCCAAATAGAAGGAAACAAAGCCCAGAGATGAAGAGAACAAAGGCCACTGACTCCGCCTCTAAAAAAGAACGGCCACGCCACCACCAATCGCCTCCCGGAGAGAGAGAGAGAGAGTAGAGCCCAAGTCCCTTTCTCTCTTCTTTCTTTTGTTTTTTTCTTTTTCTTCTCTCTTATGCCACTGTCTTGCTCTCTCTCTTTCTATATGTATTAGCCAATGGATTTTTACCACGTTGGATCCCGGACCTACTCGTAAAATTATAGTAATTATTCTCGCCCGCACGCAACTTTTTTATTGTTTTTTAATTTTAGTAAATAAATATGAAAAATAACTTTAGGTGATAACATGATTTTATAAATTAATAAATTGTTGTTAGATATTTTAAATAATAATTATTTATAAAATAAATATAATAATTAATTATTTAAATTGTGAGGTATATATTATAATTAATATATTAATGTGTTAGGTAATTATTAATTAATTCATAAATTCATTTAAATATCCATATTGATGTCTTTATTTTAGTTTTTTTAGTTTTTTTATATAAAATTGTTTGTCTTTTTCATCTATAAATAATAAATTAAAAAAATATACATTTTTCTTATATATAATATATTTTTTGTTTAATGCATTTCAAAAAAAATATTTACACCCTAAATTCTTAAATTTTTTCTACTATTATATACTTAGAAAATATTGTATTTCATATAATATTTTAAATACAAAAAATAATATACTCAAATTTCAATTTATTATTCAATTAAAACTTATATTATACATTGAAGTAGCTAATAGACAATGAATAATAAAATGGTGTTTATAGAATTTCCATGAAATATCAATTTCAATTGTTAGTAAAGTGGTTGGAAAGGACAATTGAGGAAAATTAGAGAGTAAAAGAAATTATAATATATAGGTAGCACCTAACATTAAATGTGACACAAGAGTATATTTTTCAACCAAATGACTTAAAAAAAAAAGTATTACTTTCAAAACTCTTTTTTCATTTGCATATTTATTAACAAATTATATGTTATAAAAATTCCTTTTTATTTTTTATTTTTTAAATAAGCAAGCAATACTTTACTAATATAATATTATCTTTTATGCATTAAAAATTTTTTTAAAAAAATATAAAAATTTGAATACGCTGATTCACTTATTATAAAATAGACACTCAATTATCAAAATATTATAATAAGCTATACAAAATTTTTGACTCTCTGAATATTGAGAATAGGCATATTTTTTATATTATCAATTTGGATTATTTTTTATTTGATAAATAGATGTTTCTTGCTTGTGTGGTATATAGTTTATTTTTTATACATTTGAGAATATAAATTAATGTATGACATTAACATAATATCTCAATTAAAAAATTGACAAAAAAGAAAAAGAAAAATAACATTCAATTTTACTTTAGAAAGAAAAAGTAAAGAAAATAAATAAGGATAAACTATTGTCTACATTTTTATTACAAATTATTGTCTATTTTTTTTTTATTACAATTTGATTTGGAGTCAAATAAAAATAATACATTTTTTAACTCAAAACAAATGTACTGATTTACTAAAAAACAATATAAATAAAAAAGTTATATAATGTAATAAATTTATTTAACGAATCAACATGATTTATAAATAAATTAATCAGTAAAAATAAAAATTTATTTATTTTTTTAAAATATTAATTATCAAACTCGAATATATTTAATCATAAAAATGATTATTAATTTAATAAAAATTATTAATAAATTATAATATTATTTCCATCGATTAAACTTCCAATAAATCTCGTCTAAATGGCAGCACAAATTTTTAAAAACTTATAAAAAACTATTTATATATGTAAATATATAGTAAACGGTTGATTTTGAATATCCATGAGGAGTTAAAAAAAGGTGAAAAAAATGACTAAGTTTTGAGTGCATATGATTCCTTCCACAAAGTAGAATATTAATTTGACTAGCCTTCCACGTGTGTGTGTGTGAACGTAGGCTTATTATGGTCAAGAAGACCAAAAACTAAAAAGACCTAACTTTTTTGAATGATTTTAACTTTTGATCAACGGCTCTGATTTCATTTCTCCAATCTTCTTTCATCTTTCCACGCACACGACATCATTGTCTCACCACACTTTTTATTTTTTTTCAAAATTTATTATTATCATGATGATTTTGTTAGAATTACTCTTTGCTACTTTATATGAAATATCATTTTTGCCCTTTCAATGAGTGATAATTATTAATATAATTTATAATTCCACCCCACACTTTTTAATTAAAAATTAAAATTAAAATTAGTAATTTTAATTTAGTTAATTATGTATAGGAAAAATAGGATGATTAATTTCTTCTAGAAAATAATGATACTCAATTTTTTTAAAATATTTATAAGACTGTAGTAAATTTAATTTATTATATTAAATTGGTGATATGAGACATCGACAATTAATTACAATATAAATTTTATAATTTAAATAATTAATTATTATATTTATTTAATAAAATAATTATTAATTAATATATCATATTATAATTGATTAATCCATAATTTGATTTAATAAATTAAATTCACTTAAAAAATTTTAATCATGAATGTTTATATAAACTGATAATTTTTAAAATATTACTTTTTGATATATATAAAATTTTGCTTTGAAAACAAATTAATATATAACAAAATTTTTGAAAAATGAAAAAAAAAAAATAAACGACAACTAATAAATAAAACTGTAAAAAATTAAAATCTAAATAAGCTTTCTTTTTAGGTAATAATATGAATTAGTTTTTATTTTAATTTAAACATATGTTTATTATAAAGTTTAGATTTTAATTTTAATTGATATCATTATCATCAAATTTTTTACTTCATTTATAATCATACATCATTATAGTTTTTTAATGTATTTCCTTTACTTTGCAAAAGACACACACATATATATAGAGATAATGAAGACAGTAGGGCTGATCAGCCCCTCTGTTCCCTAGCGGGGTATTACTTATCTGCAATTCATGAGTTTTTGAAGATATATTGTTTAAAATTTTAATTTATTATAGCAGATAAAGTTTTAAGTTAATTAATTATTTGACAGTGGTAAAAATTAATCGATTTTGATTGTTAAATTGAATTTTTTTTGTGAAACTGTTACTCACAGCTTATTTCACAAAATTTCATGTTGCACAAATTCATTATTTGACATAGAATTAAGAGTGACAAAAAAAATTGAGAAAATTAAATATCGAATCAAATTAAATTAAATTTGATTGATTTGATTTAAAATTTAATTTGATTTTATTACTTTAATTTAATTTAAAAAAAGATTAAAATAATCGAACCAATTGATATTTATATATTTAAAATATATATTTATAATAATTTTATATTTAATTTATTTAAAAAACTAAAATAATTAAATAATTGAATCAAAATTATTGATTTGATTCAATTTGAAAATTTTTTATTTAATTTTTAAAAATTATAATTTAATTTATTTAATTTTTGAAAAATTTAATTTGAACCGAACGATCTATTTAGAATTTAATTTCACAATTGAGTTGATAAGCTTTTCCAACCATTAGTAAGTAAATAAATTTGATTTTTTTACAAAGATATTATATACATCATATCGGTGAAATATTTAAGTGAGTAAATTTTCTTTTATATATTTTTTTTATTTATAAAATTCAAATATAATAGGACATAGAAAAATTACTCTTTTTATCAACATAAGAGTTAGTGCATTATTGATTTTCTCTAAGCTCCAAATTTTGAGGTTATTGTAATTAAGATTTTTCTTGCTCCAAATGAAAGCTGTTACAGTTAAACTGTCACAGGCATTACCCCAATTCTGAAAACTAAACCCGAAAGTTAAGTGGTAAGTAAAGCATCAAGACTTGACCTCTCACAAGCTTCTGCTTTTGCTTTTGCTTGAATGTTCAACATATAGCACTTCACTATTGTTTTCCTATTTGTTAGGTCAAATCTCTTTACATCAAATTATATAGGCTACCAATACCATCATTACAAAATAAGGAAAAATTCATTCACTAATACAGTAATATGCAATGAAATTTATAATATTTTCGCTTTCATTATATTAAAATATTATATTTGATAAAATTTTATTAAATAATATTTCGACTGTTTTATTTTTTCGAATGATTAAAAAATGATATTTATTTTTAAAATATAAATTTCATATATTATTCTGTGTTTAGAGTTTATTTAGCTTTATAATTAATATTATTTGATGGGTAACAGTTAAATATTAATTATTGATAGTAAAATACATAAATATTTTTTTTTATAATAAACATATTTTTGTTACAATTAAGTGATTATTTTTATAATTATTAATTTTGGTGGTAGGTGCAATACATAGATAGTGATTTAGGTAATATATTTGACAAATAAATGAAATGCTAAAAAAGTCCAAACAATTAATTGCAAAATAACTATCTCATACAATAATATTTTTTTTAAGGAAATATCTCAATTTTATAAGTTGATAAAAGAATAAAAAGAAAAATTAATATTTATTTGAGTGATAATAAATTTATTTTTTTTAAATAAAGTCTTTAGTTCGAGAATAGGTGAAAATCAAACTCGAATAATCAAAGTCAATAATTATTAAATACCATGTAATTTTCAAAATAAAGGAAATAAATGAAAAGAAAAGAAAAGGGAAATGAAGGGGGTGTGGAATGTTATTGAAGGAAGAGAAGGTAATAGGGAAGTTTGGTAAAGAAGAAAGTAATGATGATAGATAGAGGCTAAAGTTAAGGTAATAGGGAAGTTTTATAAGGTTTTTCTTTAATGATTAGGTTTGTCAAAACCAAGAGTATGGGTTGCGGTGGGTAATCATTTCAAGCTTGTCAGGGAAGAGAAGCTTTGATTGAATTTTTTTCCTTTTTTTGATTTTTTGAGTGGGTATATGCATCATGTCTCATTATGATCATCATCATCATGGATTCCCTTCTTTTACGTGTGCACATCCTTTTTCTTTGATGCTTAATTCTAATTATTAATTATTTTATCAATTTGGATTTTCTTTTTTAAATCAAAGAAGCTTATTTGATTCAATTGACTGATTAACATTAATATGTTCATGTTTTCATAAAAAATAGATTGTTACTTAAATAGTGAAATTAATATTTAAATAATTAAATTTAAATTAAGTGATATATGAATATCAATGAAATTAAAATTTGAACACGTTCTATAATTATGAATATCAATACTGTCATTGCTTTGTGAGAGAATCGGAATTCTGAATACGCTATAATTGTATCATGCGTAGGGATGATAATGGGGCGAGGTGGAGGCAGGAGAATTATCTCCATCCCCATCTCCGTCTTAGTGGAGAATCTCCATTCTCATCTCTGTTTTACATACGGGGATGATTTAGTCCCCATATTTATTCCCGTGGAGATTTTCGTTCCCCGTGGCTATTTCTATTTCCCGCTTAAATTTTGTATTACTAAATTTGTTTATATTTATAAAATTTAGAAATAATAGCTAAAAATATGAAAAAATTTATTTAAAAAATATTAACAAATTCAAACACACAAAACATCAACCAAATATAATTAAGATATAAATATTTTAATACATAAAAAATATTCAGTAATATTTTTTAATAAAACATTAAAAATTCAGCATACATTAAATTAAATTATGAGTACTTGAACAAATTTAATCTAATAAGTTCTTTCAATAAATTCCAATAATCTAATAAGAATTATTTATTGAACAAATTATTCCTTGTATATATACAAGGAATAATTAAATAAATATAATAATTAATCAAATATAATAACGGATCCCCATGTGGATGGGAATGGGGATCCCTACGGGGTGAGAAATACACTCTCCGTCACCGCCCCGTCCCCGTTAACGGAGAAAAAATATTTTTAATCTCCACTCCCATGGGGAGATAAATCGAAAAATTCTCACCCCGTTCAGAGCAAATCCCCGCGAGAAACAGAGATTCCCCACCCCATTGCCATCCCTAATCAAGGAAGCAAAAGCTCAATGGTTTGTTTAAGCCCAGTCTAAAAGGCCATTGCATTTGGCGAGCCCATTTCTATTTAGGCTTTATTCACCATCTCTTAATTATTGATTAATACACAATTTTATTTGAGTTATCAAAGTCTTTCGGAACACATTTCGTCAATTTGACTAAGGAAATGCTAACGTGGCAGACAATTAAGAATTGTTAAACTATTTTTTATGCCACATCAGTCCCAATAGTTAAAGACTTTTCTCTTGAACAACTCCCGTCTCCTCTCTCTCTCTTACAAGAGTTCAGTCTCTTCTTTCTCTCTAATCTATTAACATTTGTATTCTCTCTCAATCTCTTCTACAATTTCAATCTAATTTCTCTTTCTCTTTCTCTCTCTCAATTAAAAACCTATAATTTTGGTTATTATTTTGATTTAGAGTGGATTTTTTGGTTATAGATTTGAAATGAATAGTTGTTAATGAATATGATTAAGTATTGATATTTAATTGTGATTTAGTTTTGTTAAAATGAAAGATTAGTATGTTTCATTATTTAACTCACTTAACACATTTAAAATTTGCTGTCAAGTTTTTTTCACATATATGCAAATGGTAATGCTCGTTCTAAATACTTAATAAATATTATAATTAATTAAATTTTAAAAATTTAATACAGATAATAAATTCACGAATACACTTTATTAATAGTTTAAATAATTTACCAGTGTTATTAACCAATACAGTCAAGTAGAGGAAATGCTCGTTACAAGTTTGTGACAAATGTTATTCTTCGAATATCAAATTGGACTTACAATATAAAGATATATTTAATGAATATTACCAGAAAGTCTCAAACTTTACAAAGTAAAATAATGAATGGTAGTTGTTATTTAAAAAAAAAACCTGCAGAAATTTTTAATCATTGAAAATGACACGAGAACGAGTAAACATTATTTTCACTTTAGAACAACTACGGTTTTTAACTTCAAATGAAGACACCTATATATGGTGTTGTTCCTAATTGAAGAAAAAGATATATTAAGTGTTTTCAAGTGAAAATCAAGCTCAAAATCTGTAATTATTCTTTACTCTATTTTAAGAACACTTTACACTCTAGATAATATTTTTAGTGTTCATTTGTAAAAGCTGGTGAGCTTAAAGTCATTCTTTGTAATAATTTACTTATAAGTATTGAGAGTCAATAAATTTTAAAATCATTACTCTTACTTGTGAGTTTAGGTGACATCCTTGAAATCTAGTATAAAGGGTGAAATCTCGGATCAACTACAGGTATAAAAGTTTTTTAGTATAAACCTGGATTAGTGAAACTCTAGACTAAGGATTTAGGAAAAGTAAACTTAGGAGAAATGTTTGCTCCAAACTACTATAAAAACGGATTAAGAATCCCCCAAGTCTTTTCTTATTTATTTTAATTGCATTGAATTTCATAATATAATATATTTAGGGTGTGTTTGCATTAGAAAATTTGAATCTCCTGTTCATTCCCCTGTAGGAGCATTGCAATTTGGAATTTTAACAGATAATATAAAGTGGTTTAACATGGTTACATGCACAAAAATAAGATATAGTTTGTGTTTAAACGTTAAAGCATGCCTGGTGAACTATAAAATAACTTTTCCATTAATTATTTCATTTGATTTTTATTTTTGTTAAAATTAGATATACTCCTCAAGGTTAACTTGAGGTGAGAAAGATGCATTCTCTTGGTTTTCTTGATCCTTCAATTTCCCAATAAGACACAACAATATTGTTTCTTGGCAATGCCAGAAAATTAGGAATCTGTAATTGTGGAAGTAGTTAACATTATTTTGTAGTCAACTTTTTGGCCATAGATCCCAACTTTTAAGTATTAATGTAGACTATGTAAACAAGAGTAAGTGAGTATATTCAATTATTAATTGTTTATATGAACTCAATTCTAAGGTGAAAATTAAGGGCATGTTTGTTTCATTAATTGATAATTAGTAGTTGATAGTTAATTATTAACGGTTGGATGGTCAAATGTTAACCATTTGAAATTTTATATTTTAGTAATAATTTTAAATAGTTATTATTAAATTTTGAATCATTATTTCAAACATTAATTTTATCAAACACCAAATATTAGTGGTTGAAAATATAAACATTAAACGCTAGCTCTTAACTGCTAATCCAAACGAGTCCTAAATGATGTGAGTTGGTGACTCTAACATTAACATGACTCAACAAATTTCTAACAACTAAGGTCTAAGGCAAGCTTTACTCCTCTACTTTTCACTTAATTTTCATTCTCATCCAAAAGGCATGATCATAAAATTTCTATATTCCATTTTCCTTTAAATCACAGCACAATGCTACCTTTTCTTTTTACCTGTCACACAGCCAATATGTCAACCCCTGTGCCATATTCAGGAGATGAGGAACACATTTTCCGAAGCCGATATCCCTCAGTCCAAGTGCCAGAAAATATGACAATACCAGAATTTGTACTTCAAGATGCTGAATTGTATGCAGATAAGGTAGCATTTGTAGAGGCTGTGACAGGAAAGGCCTATACTTATGCTGAGTTAGTTAAAGAAACTAAGAGGTTTGCTAAGGCCTTGAGGTCTATTGGGCTTAGAAAGGGACAAGTAGTAATTGTCGTACTCCCAAATATTGCTGAATATGGGATTATAGTATTAGGAATAATGGCTGCTGGTGGAGTATATTCAGGTATTAATCCTGCTGCACATGAATCCGAAATTAAAAAGCAGGTAGAGGCGGCCAATGCTAAGTTAATTGTTACGAATGATGTTAGTTATAGACAGGTAACAACATCTATTTAATAATAATTATGATAATTAATTTTGTATTTTCGCATGATAAAAAAAAAAAATAATAAATCACATCTACTTATATCCTGCAGGTTAAGGGTCTAGAGTTGCCAGTTATTGTATTGAGCGAAACGCGAATTGAAAGTGCTATGAATTGGAATGAACTGTTGGATGCAGCTGATCGTGCAACTGATAAATTTGTTTACAATGATGTTAATCAGGATGATCTATGTGCACTTCCATTCTCTTCAGGCACAACAGGGATATCGAAAGGTGTGATGTTAACTCATAGGAATCTGGTAGCTAACCTATGCTCAAGTCTTTTCAGTGTAGGACCTGAATTTGTTGGTCAGGTTACTACATTAGGCCTAATTCCATTTTTTCATATATATGGAATTTCTGGAATATGTTTTGCAACACTTAGGAACAAAGGGAAAGTGGTGGTAATGAGTAAGTTTGAACTCAGAACATTTCTGAATGCACTTATAACGCAAGAGGTTACATTTGCTCCAATTGTGCCCCCAATTATATTGGCCCTGGTTAAGAATCCAATAGTAGAGCAATTCGATCTCACCAAGCTAAAACTCAGGGCTATTATGACTGCTGCAGCTCCACTTGCTCCTGAGCTACTTGCAGCCTTCGAAAAAAAATTCCCTGGTGTCCAAGTCCAGGAGGTGAGTACATTTTTTTTTTTGCAATAAATGGCTTGAATTCATAGAAAACCATTATAGTTTAACGAAACACCAAGGGCTAGCCTAATTGGTAAATCAGGTTATAGCCATTGTAGATATTGGACTTTCAAAACAAACTTACTACGATGCACAAAAACTAGTGCGTGATCCCTAGCGGAAATAGTATTTGTATCTAATAACTTGTTTTTTCACTAGGCATATGGACTGACTGAGCACAGCTGCATCACACTAACCCATGGAGATCCTAACAAAGGACATGGCATTGCAAAGAAAAATTCAGTAGGATTCATCCTTCCAAATTTGGAAATAAAGTTCATAGACCCTGATACGGGTAGATCTCTTCCCAAGAACAACCCAGGTGAAATTTGTGTAAGAAGCCAATGTGTTATGCAAGGTAAAAAAGAAAGAAAGAAAGAGCTCAATACTAATTTGATTAAAATTTGATTAAGTGAAATTATGACTATAATTACAATTTAATTTTTACAGGTTACTATAAAAATAAGGAGGAAACAGACAGGGTTATTGATAAGGATGGATGGCTACACACTGGTGACATTGGTTACATTGATGATGATGGAGATATTTTTTTTGTGGATCGCATCAAAGAACTAATCAAGTACAAAGGTTTTCAAGTAAGTCCAGTTTATATAATTTTTTTCTCCTTTTGGGCAATTTTTACAATTTTGGAAAGTTCAATTGGTCTTGGACTCTTGGCTACATGTTTGGAAATGAGAAAGATTGCTTATCTTATTTCTCTAACCCAAATGCTTCCTACATCAATCATTTAATTCACCTTGCTTCGATGTTACTCTAACTCTGATATACAATTTATTCTCCATTTTAATTTTCATGTTTTGTCCTATCATTCCCTTTGTTAAAAAAAATAAAGATAATAAATGTTAATTTGATAGGATTAGAGTAAGTTTATATCTTAATCAAAACTATTATCTAAAAATCATTTTAGGACAAAGATAAAAATGTCAAAATTCAATCCATCCTACCTCATTATTATTCTCTTAAATAGTTTAACAGATTTTCTAACGAATGCCTTTAAAATAAAAAATTCAGATAATATTACATAAATAAATTTAAAAATAAAATAAATAAGATGAAAAATAAAATTCTAAGCTATCACTTAAGATATTAGCGATTGTAACGAAATATAATTTTAATAAAGTCTCTTTTTCTTTTTTCTCATCCAACTCATTTTATATAAATTTATTTATATTTCTCTAAGATAATTATGTTATAACTATATTTAATTTAAAATTACTGTTTTTAATAATAAAAAATCGATAATTTAATTATTGTAGAACCTTGATATTTACTATAATTAGTATTTTTTTTCCACAGATAATTAGCTCATTTTAGTATTTATTATTTTGAAAATTAATATTTTAATTTCTAAAAGATTTATTAATAAATCAATACTTTAGTACTTGACATTTTAATTTATCTGATTTAGTATTATGTTGATCTTGTAAGCTTCTAACGTGTGATGTGTATATATATATATATATATACTAACAGCAAAGTACAAAATCATTTGTTTTAGTAAAATTTGTTGTTAAATTAATTAAAATTAACACCATTATTTATGTTATTCAGGTCGCTCCTGCAGAGCTAGAGGCTATCCTCCTCACGCATCCCTCAGTTGAAGATGCAGCTGTTGTGCCGTTAAGTATCTCAAACTATTTATAGCTATATTTACTTGAATATAATAATTTAGTATTCGAGTATTTATTTTTTATAATCAAATATTTATTTATTAATATTAATTATTATCTTTTAATTTATAATTCTTCAATTTAAATTTATATTATAAAAATTATATTTTTACCTTAATAATACTAATGCATAATTTTGATCAAGTTTAGGTTAATATTTAAGCCTAAAATTAATTGAAATTATACTTATAATGACATTAAGGTACGTTTGGTAGGCTGTAATACATTATAATGCATTGCATAACGGCCTATCATAAGTATATTTAGAAAGTGTTTGGATAGAAAACTAATCGTTATAAATTGTGTTTTAGGAGAAAGTTAAAAAATTTTATGATTTTTGAAGTGTTTGGGTAAAAAAAGGAAATTATATTATTTTTAATATTTAACGCAAATTTTAGAAATTGAGAAAATGAACTTTATTATTAACGCTCATTTTTAACAAAATTAATTATTTTAACAAAACGCTAGTTTTTATCCAAACACCTCCTTAGTGTTATTAAAAGAGATGTAATAGTATGTATTACTAATGAGTTAAGGGCATCATGAGTGATATAAATTCAGTATTTAATTAATTTATTTATTTATTTTTCCTTATGTAGATATAATTCAAAATCTGGATATACAATTGGTGACTAAATAAAAAAATATGGTACTAAATTAGTAAATTATATATAATAATGTTATATATGGAATTGCAGGCTTCCAGATGAAGAGGCTGGGGAGATCCCAGCAGCTTGCATTGTGGTAAACAAAGAAGCTAGAGAAAGTGAAGAAGATATAATTAAGTATGTGGCTTCTAATGTTGCCCATTATAAAAAAATAAGAGTAGTGAAGTTTGTGGACAATATACCAAAATCACCTTCTGGAAAAATAATGAGAAGGCTTCTTAAAGAAAAGATGGTTGAGAAGATGATGTCCAAACCCTAAAAATTGGCCCAAAATTACTAATTATACCCTTAAACTATACTTTGATTACTTTTTGGGGGATTAATTAATGTTTAATAATGATGTTTAGTGACTTGTTTCACTCATGATAATCCCTTTTTTTTTTTGCTTTTTTTTCTTTTTAATTTCATTGGACAAGACAGCCATGTCTTTTGTCCTTTATTTGATGGTGGATAATGCTTGGACTTTATTTTTAAGGGAACCATTGAGCAAGTAAATGTCACAATCTTTAGATTTGATGGAAAAGGAAGAGATGGGCAAGCTCTCTTTTTGAAGGGGAAGGAATATATATATTGAATCCAAATATCAATCAAGATCAAATTATCATCAGCATCTAATTTAGACGGTAAGAGGCTTTAATTTAATTAAAGAAGATGTTTAACAGACAGTGGTGTCATTTATTAAAAATAAAATAAATTATTTCACAAAAAAAAAAAAAATCTTTTTAATACTAATTATTAATACTGTGATTCATATAAAGCAATCTAACTATGAGAAATTCTTAAAAAAAATTAAGATAAAATTATATTTATAATTTATACTAATTAAAAAAAAATAATAGCCAATAATAAGCAAAAATGAATTATATGTTTAATTGTTTTAAATTTTTTTATTATAAAAGTATTTAAAATTTATTTTATAAATAAATATTTATAATATATAATTAATATTTCTAGTAAAATATTCTTTGATTTTTCTGATGAATGAACTAAAAGTATTGATTAAGAATATTTATTTTAAATAAAATAATTAAATTAAAATTAAAATTAAAAATATATATTTTAATAAAATTATATTTAATTATAATTATTATAAATAAGTTAAAAATTCTCATTTTTATTTTTTATTTTTTTATATCTAATTATTATTTATTTGAAAAAATTAATTTTTTAATTGTAATTAAATTATAATGACAAATTAACCCTTGATGGACGGGATAATAGATATTTGTTCATAACGGCACCCTTTTTTACTTCAAAGCATTCAAACATTAGAATGGCCCACAAACAAATGTTGATAAATGTGCCAGCATCAGAAATTGACATTTGCGAATTGCGATCACTCTGGGTGTAGCGGCAAGATTTAGAGTAGTTTATATAAATTTTGAAATTAAATTGTAAATTTAGATCTATTAATTTTTTTTTTTTAAATTGAATTAAATTATTTTACATTTACATTTAAATTAAATTAAAAGTAAATTGAAATAATACAATTTAGTTAATTTTTAAAGATAAATAATTTAAATAGCTTTAAAAATTAATATTTTGTAATTAAATTATTTTATTAATTAAATTCAGACACTGACACATTAATTTTAGATTTAGGTATTATTCTTATATTATTAGGTTTTCTCAAAAAAAAAATTCAAATAAAAAAAATTAAAATTTAGAACACTTATTTTCAAATATATTTATACAGTTTACAGTTTGATTTCATTTATTTTAAATAGAATAATGAAATCAAACTGTAAAGTAAATTTTGCAAAAATTACAAACCAAATAATTTTTTATCAAGATTCAAAATGAATTAAATTATTTGATTAACTGAATAATGAAAACTCTTGCCTATCACCTATGATCTAGTCTTTTAGTTATTAAGCCTAAAGTCCATTGTTAATAATTTAATAGGGTTCTATCATTACATGTAACACAAAAAATAATTGAAAAATTGACTCAACAATAAACTAAAGTACAATGTTGGTATTAATGTCATTGTGCCAATAATTAATACTACAACATATTAGGTGTCAATTTGAACCTTCTTTCTATTTGATATTCATTTAGATTATGTTTTCCCTTCTTTCTATTTCTTTCATTTAAAACAAATAATTCACAATGTTTATCAGTTTATATTAAGTAAATATTTTTCTTAGCTTTGCAGGGATTTTACTAAAAAAGAAAAAAAAAATGATTAATTACATGGTGTTTGACAACCCAATTTAATAATTGAAATTTTATTGCTAAATAATGATGATGGTGAATAAATCATTAAGTATTTGAAATTAATCATCAAATATATAAATTATCATCTGGGTCAGATTTATGATATGAAATTAAAGAATAACGAATTAAAAACTCATTAAAATTATTCTGATAAGAAAATTTTGATACTTAAATCAATGACTGTCATCTGAAAAAATTATTTTTTTATACATTTTCTTTATTTATTTATAGGAATAAAAATAGAATTTCTATATGTATGTATTTTTATTTTATTAGTGGTTATTTTTATTTTCTCATCAAATAAATTTTATTAAAATAAATTAATAATAGTAATTTAATAAAAAATTTAATTTAAAAATCTAGAACTCATTAATAATGTCACTCTCAAACACTAAAAAAAACTAAAACTCTATTAGTTACAGTAATAAATGACTTCAGAATCCAAACATCCACTTCATATTTTCTACCTTAATTAAGTGTCCCTTAAGCATTTTAAGTAGCTAAACATAGTCAAATTAATCACGTTGATTAAAGAAAAGTTCAATAAAATATAAGATTGAAAGACATTAACTTGCGTGCTCACATGGATCTTCTCTGGTCAATCATAAGCATATGATCTTGATTAATTAACGAGATGCCAACTTCAATCCACATAAGATTCATATTTTAATATCATCAACTTGAATGTTAAGTTAATTAATTTATCCATTTCTTTATTTTATTTTATAATCTTTCAATATTACATAATTCGCCATTGCTTGTCCACCTATTTTATAATGTTTATTTATTATTATTTTTTTGTTATTGAGTTCGATCACATCTTAGGTTGATTTGATATATGGGATAATAAATTCCCAACAATTGCACCTACTTGCTGTTGCTTGTTGGTGTTATAATGGAGCCTTTCTTAATGAAAGAACATATAAATAAATAAATAAACTGCAAAAATTTATTGCTTTATCAGTTGAAAATGATTTTAACATTATTAAATTAATTTAATTAAATTCTGATTAAATCAAATTTAAAAAATATTTCAAACATTTCACTATCATTCCTTCTTTATTTCTCCAACCACCTTCTTTAACCAGTTTATTTGAAGCCATTAAAAAAAGATTTAATAGAATTTTATTGTACTGATACTCATATAAAATTCTTATAAAAAATTACTCATTCTCTCTGAAAAAATTTTAAATTTTTTGTTTCTCTTTTTTCTTTTTAAATAAAAGGAAGACATTAACTTGACCAATACAACTCACCCAAAAATGCCTCTCTCATATCTTTATTTAGCAGTATAACTAAAATAATAATAAAAAATAAAAATCAACTTGAAATAATTGAATTAATAAAAATTTCAAAAAATATATTTTTATTAATATTATATTATACATATAAATTTCAATACATAAATATAAATAGATATAAAAATAAAATAAAATATTTATTTCTTAGATTTCATTGGATTTAGCTATTTGTAATAGCTATTGGCTATTAGCTGATAGTTATTATTTAATAGCTGATTGTTGTAAGTATTTGATAAATTTATTATTAGCTGTTAGCTGATAATATATTTAATTAATATTAAGAATAAATATTAATATTTATTTTTTTATTTAAATATAATTTTTAAAATGATAATTTAATTTTTTTATTTAAATAAGTATGAGTTTTTTAAAAAAAGTTTCAAATTAAATGGGTATTTGGTAAAATTTTTTGATGAAACTGTTAGTTTTTTTTATTTCTAACAGCTGTATCATAATATTTTGTTACAGACAGTTATTAGTTGTTAGGTAGTCAAACAACTATTATTTACAAAAATTACAAATTAGAATTTTTTTAAAAAAATTTTATTTTTTTAATTAAAAAAATTAAATTATCATTTAAAAATAATATTTAAATAAAAAATAAATATTAATATTTATTATTAATGATCATAAAACATAATAACAGTTAAGAGTTAATAATAATTTTATCAAACATATATAACAATAATTTATTAGGTAACAACCACCAGATATTATATTATGAATATCAAATAAAATATAAAATTTTTTTAAATTATATTTTAATTACCTAACAGTTAATAACTATCATCAACTAAATAGTATAATGCAGTTGTCAAAAACTTAAAAACTAACCATTGTATTCAAAAGTTCTACTAAATACTCATTTAATGCATATAATAAAAAAATATTCCGGATTTTTTTTTTGGAATTTTACAATGAATATTCAAACAATAATTATTTTATATTCTCACAACACCCAATCACCCATACTATATAGTAAATAAATTAATTAATAATTAAATCATCTTATTTTTATAAATAAAAAAATATATATATATTTAAAAAAAAAAAAGAGATTTCTTATTTCTTACTATTATTATTATTATTATTATTATTTTTTCTTGTGTTGACCAGCATATACCGTCAGCGTTGAAGCTGAGTCGACTCGAGTAGACTCGGACTCGAATCGACTCAATCAATCTTCTCTATAGTCTCTCCCATTACCATTCCTTCTGCACCACTGACAATTATGACAGTTTTTTAAACCGTCCAAAAAAAGCCAACTGTTAGTACTTTCCATACTCCACAGTTCCCCTCCACTCTGTCTTTTATTTTTCTTTAAAAAATAAAAAAATCATTTATTTACTTTTTTTACCAGATTCTTTCTTCTTCTTCTTCTTCCACGACCCAATCACCTTGTCTGCTCGTCTAACTGATCTGTAAGTCTTTTTTTTTTCTTATTTTTTGGGTCTTTTTTGTTTACTGTTTCAGTTATTGTTATTATATAGAGTGAAAAAAGAAAGTAATAATTAAAGAAAATAATTTAATTTTTTTTAATAATTTTTGTTGCCATATTTGGTGAAACTTGTGGGTTTTTGCGGCTGAGGTTGAAACATCATTTTCTGAATAGTTAAATTAAAATGCTTTTCTTTTTTCTTTCTTTCTTTTTTTGAACTTTGGAAAAGATGCTTTTTTTTTCCTTTCTTTTTTAAATAACAATAATAAAATTTTATAGTTTATGGTATATATTTTAGGCAAATTAACTTTTAGTTCATGTGATTTGATGAAATTTATTAGTGCCTCTTTGCATTTTTAGAATCAAATTATGATATTCTTATATTTTTAAATTTGTCAATTACTTAGTCTTTTTATCTATTTTAAGATCCTTTTCTGTCAAACTTTATGAAAAAGAAAAAGAAAATAATGATACCCTTAATGAGCTTTATGATAAGTTGGAGCCAAAACTCCATATACATTTTTGCTCAAAAAAATCTCTACTCTTTTTCACCAACCCTTCATCTCTTTGTTTATCTACTTCCTTTTTTTTTCTTTCTTTCTCTCTCATGTCGATGTAAATATCGGTGGGATTGAGGGTTTTTAATTTAGTTCTAGCATTCCATTTTCATGGCTAGTAGTTTATTTGAAGGGATTGAAGGGATTGAAGAGCGTGGAGAAGTTTTGCACTTCAACATTCACAGGAAAATAACTCGTACACCATCAGATATAAATTTGTCATATAGATTTAGGGTTATAATTTGGTTTTATGAGTGAGTAATTGGTTTATTGTTAAAAAATTTAATTTTTTTTGTTTAAACATAGTTTTAAAAAAAAAAAAAAAATTCTTCATAATGGATTGTGGGTTTTCAAATAAATGAAATTTCATTATCATTTTCAGAATCATACATTGTGTTATGATGAAATGTGTTAATTAGTATAAAAATTAGGTTTAAAATCTAAGTTTTTCCATAATTACGACATAATTAGTTCGAATTTATGAAAGAAATGAATTTCGATTGTCAATTTATAAAATGGACACTAGGTTCTAAATAGTTATTTAAATGAAATTATAAAAATATGCAATTTTAAAATTTTCATGATTCAGTTAATGAAAAAAAAAATAATAGGAGGAGAAATTGGGAGCAACAATTATAGGTTTTGTTGTTCAAAGCTTGATCTAATATATGGTAAGAAAAAAAAAATATCTTTTATATGAATTTGAGAGATTAGGTGTTTAAATTTGCCTTATTGGATAAAAATTTCATCTTATTGCAGAAAATAAGATGTCTTCTTATAGTGCATCTGATAATGGAAAGGAAAGGAGGTACATGAATGCATATTATACTTGTGGGAAGCGAGCAGGGGTTTCAGAGAGCAAAGATAATAAAAATAAGCTCTATCACTATTATCAAGATAATATATATGGGACTTGGCTTGGTTGGTACAAAGTTATTGATTATGGCTTGCCTAGTGACAA